>KZ061655.1:0-88568 GCA_002091835.1 Anopheles maculatus
TTCCTACCACCGATGGAGCTTCAGAGACCATTCGGTAGACTAATATAACCTTTCTTCGTTCGGCACAGAAGCGCTGTACGCTTGTCGTTCTAATCCTTCTTCTACATTCGCATCCTTTCCGATGAAGAAAATCACCCAACCACAGTACATATAGGGAGGGTAAACAGAATAAATTTACTTATTGAAGCCAAATCATAACTTTCTCGAAGGAGGGGGGTTCCCTTCGGTAAGAGAAGTGGAAAAATACAGCCTGCAAGGAAGCAAAAGAAAAGTAGGGTAAAACCACTTGTGCTCTCACTAAAATGCAGAGCTATACAAGGATGTAAAGGGAAGCACGGAAAAGTACCATCGTCTTCGGCTAGAGCATAATAATAAAAATGATTGTATGGGTCGAAACTTCAGTCATTCTCGGCACAAATAATCCGCTCTGTGAGTCAGCTGAAGGATATGAAAAATGTTCGATTCTGTTTTAAACATGAAAAGGCTATGATCAAATCCGCTTCTATGTATTGATGTAGTTTTCTTCTAATGTTCTTGTATGATGGACGTGGTGTACCAAGAGGAAGTTATGAAAACACGCATCGTTCATATGTTCTTCTTAAAAAGAAGTACGGGATTCAATGGAGGGGTGCAACATACTTTATATATTTGAATAATTAGCCAGTTTTCGCAAAGCATCATAAGTTATACGTAATTTTTCAGTAACAATGTACTTTTCTCTATACACAGTTCAGTGTTCGTTGTATTGACTATTGACTTGACATGAAATATACTGACAAGGCTTATTTGTTTGTTTTTGAGTTTTGAAATGTTTTTGCTTGTATAGGATTTCTCAATCAGTGAGTATCATTTAAGATTATTAAAGATAACCTTTGCCGTATTGTAAACTATGTTTACTACTTATATATACCTTCTTAACGAAAGTAACGCAATTTATCCTTCCACGCGTCGTACTGTAGAATAACGAAAGAGAACAATGTGTGTGGAACAGATAGCTGGCGAGGTTGGTAGTTGGTAGTCATTTCCCGTAGTCATAAAACATAAATAGAAGCACAGAAGAACAATAGGGGCAAATCACGCAACGAATGTTTAGCAGTGTCGTGGTAAATCGACTAGATTGTTTATGTGAATCGATGTGAAAGGACTCTGCGTGCAGGGACCAGCGATGCACACGCTGTACGGTGTAGGTATATCGCGGGTGAATGTTAACGATTGTTTGGTTGATTGGTTTGCTGTTGTTATTATTGTTGTCGTGGAGATCTTACGGAAACCATAGAATCCTGTCCTACTTCGTTTCCTCGACCATTAACGGTAGTTTCGACGTCGGTTTTATTGTTGGAGAGTGAGTGGCGGCGGAAATTATCATTTTAGAGGCATCCTCTTAGACGGTTAGTTGATTATATTGTTGGTGGCCAGAGATAGGTTCAGGATTTTATAGCGACATGAAAAGCGATTATCATAAATATACTATTTATGCCATTGTTTTCGTGCGAATAGAGTAAAGCATTGTGCTTGCGTGTCTGCCTTGCGGTTGAACTTTTATGCCCAATGGTTCTGAGTTAATTACATGAAATTGTTCAGACCTTCAAGATAGGAACAGCAGTAATATACCTACCAAAGGATAATCAATTGCTTAATATGAGTTCGATTATAAGAGTATTTATCGATTCTTTCAGTCATGTGATATTATCATTTACAAACAAAACTGAAAAAAAGGAAATAGAAGATTTTCATATTAGTATGCAATGACATGCACACACTCGAAATCTGAATGTGAACGAGCCGTTCTGCATCTCAAGTGAAAACAGTCTTTCCAAACAATCTCTCGGGATGGACTGTGCTTGTTGCCTATTTTGCCAGGGTATCCAGTTGTGCACTGTTCTCTACACATCACACGTCAATTCCAATTTTGAGTAAATGCACCAGGGCGTTTCAATGGCTGAAACGATGAGGGCGATGATAGTGATTGGGAATCACTTTTTGAATGGCTCTGATTCCGATCTTGCTAGCATGGTTGAATCATGTTCAGGGGTCTAGCTGGCTGGCTTGGCTGGCTGGTTTGACGTGCTGGAAGGATTTGCTTTCAGTTGATTTTGTGATCGTCCACACAATGACAACACAAACATTTTTCGTTCATAAAGCTGTTGATGATGGCAGTAAAACGCTTACTCATAATTATTCTATAAATTTGAGGTTACGGTATGTGTACGTCGCACTTGCTGTAACCAACACCAGACGTTATGTAGTTTTTAGCCTTGCTCCTGTAAATATGTTCCACATGTTTGAATGGAAATGTCGTTTATTTTACTGGCCTTTCTCAGTTCGCATCCTTTATCTTTGTGTTTTGGGTAGGACGAACAAGACGATTCAGTTCCAGCTTCGATTCTGTCCTATGATGTCAGAAAGAATGATATCGGTCCAGTTTTATTCCCAGAAGATTTTCGTGAGTGACACTACTTAGGCACGCCCGAGGCTCTTCCATTGTTCGTTGAACACGAAAGCGGGCAATTAAATTCTCTTTATCTGGTTATAATGCTTTCTAGCTCATCTCATGTGTTGACCGTTCGATAGAAAGCATCGTCCACATCTTTCACAACGGTGGGATAGCTGGAGCGAGTCACATGGTGATGTTTATGACATTTCAATTATCGAGTGAATGACCAGAATACTTAATTAATGGTCAAAGGGATGTGATTCACACTTCCGACTCGTTATTGCGGCGATGATAACGATAGAGGATGATTTATCATCGATTGACAAGTGATCCACTTTTTGTGCCGTCAAACAGCCTTCAGTTCGGCAAATATTTTAGTACTGCCTATAATTAGTTTATAATAGATTTAATTTTGGATTTATGCTTCGCTCTTAGTTTCATTCGGTATTCTTACAAAATTTGGTACGTTTGCATAGACACGTACGGAGTGCAGTTTATGTGTTAACATAAATCACAGATAAAAGTAAATTTCTTTAACTTATTCTGAGCGATACGTATACAGTTGTGGAACAAATATATTCTTGAGCACGATTCTATTACCTTGCAAAATGGAAAATTTTACCAACGCGGTCCTCCATATCAGATCGGGCACAACATATTTCCCGGGCATAACGATCGCCTCATGATTTATGCTCCATAATCTTTTGTCCACCCATGGGGATTAGTTTTTTTATTGGGCCAAAATTTGTCCCAAAAATGCTTGCGTTGGAGATAGCATATTGGCAAGCTATTGGTGTTATCATTTCCTTGCTATCCATGCGCCTCGTTCAGCATTCAGTAAAGCTCCGAAGTGAAGAGGATGCATGAAGTATACAGATTCTTATTCTTAAAAGGATTCCTACCACCGATGGAGCTTCAGAGACCATTCGGTAGACTAATATAACCTTTCTTCGTTCGGCACAGAAGCGCTGTACGCTTGTCGTTCTAATCCTTCTTCTACATTCGCATCCTTTCCGATGAAGAAAATCACCCAACCACAGTACATATAGGGAGGGTAAACAGAATAAATTTACTTATTGAAGCCAAATCATAACTTTCTCGAAGGAGGGGGGTTCCCTTCGGTAAGAGAAGTGGAAAAATACAGCCTGCAAGGAAGCAAAAGAAAAGTAGGGTAAAACCACTTGTGCTCCCACTAAAATGCAGAGCTATACAAGGATGTAAAGGGAAGCACGGAAAAGTACCATCGTCTTCGGCTAGAGCATAATAATAAAAATGATTGTATGGGTCGAAACTTCAGTCATTCTCGGCACAAATAATCCGCTCTGTGAGTCAGCTGAAGGATATGAAAAATGTTCGATTCTGTTTTAACATGAAAAGGCTATGATCAAATCCGCTTCTATGTATTGATGTAGTTTTCTTCTAATGTTCTTGTATGATGGACGTGGTATACCAAGAGGAAGTTATGAAAACACGCATCGTTCATATGCTCTTCTTAAAAAGAAGTACGGGATTCAATGGAGGGGTGCAACATACTTCATATATTTGAATAATTAGCCAGTTTTCGCAAAGCATCATAAGTTATACGTAATTTTTCAGTAACAATGTACTTTGCACTGTACACAGTCCAGTGTTCGTTGTATTGACTATTGACTTGACATGAAATATACTGACAAGGCTTATTTGTTTGTTTTTGAGTTTTGAAATGTTTTTGCTTGTATAGGATTTCTCAATCAGTGAGTATCATTTAAGATTATTACAGATAACCTTTGCCGTTTTGTAAACTATGTGCTGGCCTTGCGATGCTTTTAAGTTCATAGTTTTAACTGATAAGTTACCGGTAATGTAACACAATAAGATTTGTAGTTTACTACTTTCTTAACGAAAGTAACGCAATTTATCCTTCCACGCGTCGTTCTGTAGAATAACGAAAGAGAACAATGTGTGTGGAACAGATAGCTGGCGAGGTTGGTAGTTGGTAGTCATTTCCCGTAGTCATAAAACATAAATAGAAGCACAGAAGAACAATAGGGGCAAATCACGCAACGAATGTTTAGCAGTGTCGTGGTAAATCGACTAGATTGTTTATGTGAATCGATGTGAAAGGACTCTGAGTGCAGGGACCAGCGATGCACACGCTGTACGGTGTAGGTATATCGCGGGTGAATGTTAACGATTGTTTGGTTGATTGGTTTGCTGTTGTTATTATTGTTGTCGTGGAGATCTTACGGAAACCATAGAATCCTGTCCTACTTCGTTTCCTCGACCATTAACGGTAGTTTCGACGTCGGTTTTATTGTTGGAGAGTGAGTGGCGGCGGAAATTATCATTTTAGAGGCATCCTCTTAGACGGTTAGTTGATTATATTGTTGGTGGCCAGAGATAGGTTCAGGATTTTATAGCGACATGAAAAGCGATTATCATAAATATACTATTTATGCCATTGTTTTCGTGCGAATAGAGTAAAGCATTGTGCTT
This sequence comes from Anopheles maculatus, assembly GCA_002091835.1. Classification (NCBI taxonomy): domain Eukaryota; kingdom Metazoa; phylum Arthropoda; class Insecta; order Diptera; family Culicidae; genus Anopheles; species Anopheles maculatus. The sequence goes on from KZ061655.1 coordinate 4,910, forward strand.
GCGTGTCTGCCTTGCGGTTGAACTTTTATGCCCAATGGTTCTGAGTTAATTACATGAAATTGTTCAGACCTTCAAGATAGGAACAGCAGTAATGTACCTACCAAAGGATAATCAATTGCTTAATATGAGTTCGATTATAAGAGTATTTATCGATTCTTTCAGTCATGTGATATTATCATTTACAAACAAAACTGAAAAAAAGGAAATAGAAATTCGTGCTTATTGTTCGATAAGTCTATTATAGATGAATTCTGTAGTATTTTGATGATAGCATAGCACATAGCGTAGATTCGTAGCAAACATCCGAACTGTTTCGGCATATGCGGGGGTAAATATCAGACGAAAGGCAGAAATGCGAGGCTCAAACTTGCTAATGTTTTATTTCGAAAAAGGATATGATGAACTACATAATATTACATAAGAATACAGGTTTCCTAAAGTTAATTAAGCCAAAACATCATTCGGGAATGTGAGATTTAAGAAAGGAAAACAAAATACTTACGTGAAACGCAATCGTGCTTGCTTAAGATAAAACAAACGCTCACAAGAACATATGATAGTTTGGTAGTACAACACCATTTAACTCTATGTGGTGTATTATGAACTCATGTCACGTACGTATAGTTTATCGCACACCACATACATACACAACAGTTGCCTAGACTATGGAAGACCAAAAAACGGTACTAACGAATCGACATCAGACTCTGTATAAATTCTGTCTGTTTTCCGTAACACTCAATGGTTCAAATGTGCTATGGATTTTGCATAACTAGAAACGTACCAGACGCTGTGTTTTCGTTTCAATAACTGTGGTGTAAGCCATGATCTAACAGCTACATTTGCATAGGGAAGTGTACGAGGATTCTTACTTATCTGTACCGATGGAATGAAAACAGAAGAAATGTCTTTGTTCGGTTGCATATCAGCCATCTTGAAAGTTTTCTGTAATATCATTGGTTCACAGAAACTATACACAAAGTTTACGCTTAATTATTTTGAATAAATATGCAAAAGTTGCTTAATCCACATTTGAAATTAAATAAAGTTAAAAAACGTTTTTCACTGTGATAAAGAGTTTTCTTTATGACAGCTACCATTGTTCGTTGGCATATCAATCGATATTATAACCACCAATTTTAGATAAGGTTCATTTGATTGTAGTGTACAAGGTTCGGCAATAGGTAGTATTAGGGATAGGTTAAGTAGAAATAAGTATTAGGATAGTGTTAGTAATAAGTATTAGGTTAGTATTAGTATTAGTGTTAGGATAGTCTGGTTGTAAGCTTATGGATCAGGAAATAAAGCCAGTCGTGTTACAACCGTCGATAGTCAACGTTCGATGTCTACATTACAGTGATAAGATAGAGGCCAAAAACATCCAGTGCTCTACTTCAACATGGTTAAAAACCTTCATTTTAGTGATCTTTATACGAACGTTCATGCGTAAACGATTGGTAAACGAGACGATATGAGTCTGTCGCTTCCCCTAACCAGTGATGTCAAGCGCATTTTTGTAGCTCGAATGAATAACATCGCACAGGTTTATTTCCTTAATGCCTTTGGCCGCTTATATAAGTAAGATAAGATAATTGAATTAGTGTTTATGTAATTTTTTGATTCTAAAAGTAAATTCTCGTTATTTCTTTGCGGCCTTTACATTTCGGTGGAGATAACCTACGTACTGGAGAGGGTTGCTCCCTGAACGCAACATAAGAGGTCTAGATAACCTACGTACTGGAGAGGGTTGCTCCCTGAACGCAACATTAGAGAAGAACCTTTTTGGCCTGCGGTTTGCAAGTCCTCGTTGTAACATAAGCCCATACTTGTAAAATGTGTTATTTCCTAATGTGGGTAGCAGCTACAGGCATGAACCTTCGTACTTAATATATCCCGAGTCACCACATAGCCTGAACGTAAGAACTACAAAGAAGAATCATATTATGTTAGTTAATGTTAGTGTGTGAAACGGATCACCCAAACTTGAAAACTCTTGTCTATCTTCGGAGTGCAAAGGAATTTATAGATGTCGTATCGCCTACATGAGGCGAACACCAAGTGTGTCATGACATGAATTTTCATCGGTCAGGACTCCGAGCAAAAAGAGTATTGACAGAATTTTTGGTACAATTCAAAGATCTAACTATTCGGTTGCGGGTATAACCAAGTCATGGAAAGCAGGCAACCTATCGGGATTGAAGTGCCAAAAGAAGAAGGAGAAAGAGCTCTCCGGCGGACACTTTCACATTCACTGGCGGACTTTTCAGTGAGTATCTGTTGCAATACTCACTTGGTGTAGACGATAGCGGCGCCGGTTTCCACATGGCAGGACTCGAGTTCGAACGTCACCGGGACCGCCTCCCCGTACGCAGGACTGACTATCCAGCTACGGGTAAAACCAAGTCATAGAAAGCTAAAAATAGCAGGCCAAGGCCTACTGAGGTTGTAGAGCCAGAGAAGAAGAAGGTTAGTGTTTATTTTTTAATAATTTTATCTACAGTGGTGGGTAGTCAAAATCGGACACTTGAATTTCAGACGATTTTCCTACTTCGTGACGCTTTTATCAGTGGTCTAGAACTATAAAACGATTCGAAAACTTTGCAGTTGGCTTCTTCTACTTCTCTTCTTCACGAACATGCAAAAAAAGTATCAAAAATGTTCTTTTTTTTTAAAGTTATGGGTAGCAAACGAAAAAAGTCTGTATAACGCGCTGGGCATTCAAAGTCGGACACCATACAATGTTTTGAATAACAACATTTTTAATATTTAGTAGCATTTCGTTTGGCATCTATTACACCCTATAATCTGTTGGGCATGCTTTAAACCAATTTTAAACAAAGATTTTAATATTTTTTCGCAATTCCTCGTTCAATGTTTCTTCCAATCTTTTCAAATAGGAAGGTTTGCGTTTTGCAACCTTTTTTTTAAGTTTGTAGCAAACATATTCAATTATGTTGTGATTTTTTTACTTCGGGAGAGTTCTTAACACTATGGGCAATTATAAAACCAGATCATTGTCCTGGTAGAACGCAGAATCATTTGCTATTCCCAATTGTTCAACACTTGGTTGAACATTTGATTTTAATGTGTTGATGTAATACGTGGCATTCTCGTTTCCACGCACAATATACATTTATACAACGCCTTTCGATGCCATATAACCCCATAACATGATGGAACCTCTACTATGTATTACGGTTTTGATGGTGATTGTTTCATCATATACTTCACTAGTTTTTCTTTACATGTAGCTGCAGTCATCAGATCCTGATCGATTGATTTTTTCGTCTATGACCCAAAATCCTGCCAAAAACAATGATAGCACTTATCATAATACCAAATACTTTGTTGGTAAAAGCACAAACATGTCTACCTTCGACCAACATTCTATATATTTAACGATATACATACTTGATGGAGAAATCGAAACGAAGCACTCTGTTCTTTTCTGATATAACTGATGCTTTTAATGGCACTCTACTTAACAAATTGTGCTTTCTTAAATAACGCCAGATTTGTTGAAGAATCTACATCAATATCCCGTCAATACCCCGAATATTTTTAATGTTGTTTTTTAATTCAACAGAGGTCAGGAAAGGCTTAAATCGAATTTATCGTATAATATGTCTGCCTTCTTTATACTTCATTTTGCGTTTTGATTCATTATTTAAATTTTTATTAGCAATTCTGCTCTCAATTTAATATCGTTTGATTATATCGTGGATTGTAGATTTGCTTATGTTGGTGATTCCACTAAGTTTTCTGATACTTTTACCCTGATTCATGTAAGAAATTGCAATCTTTCTAGGTTCAAAAGTTTTTTGCTTCAGTATTGTAAAAACGTACTAATTAAACTAATTATCATGTTGCTAGTGAAAGTAGTGATACGTTCCAGCTAGTTCCCAGCCAACATTTGTCCATATCACATGAAAATTCCTGGTAATCCGAAGGGTCCGACTTTGAAGGCCAAGCACGATATACAGACTTTTTTCATTTGCTCCTCATTATTTTCGTAGAAAATAACATTTTTGAATATCTTTTCACATATTCGTGAAGAAGAGAAGTAGAAGAAGCCAACTCCAAACTTTTCAAGTCGTTTTATAACTCTAGTATACTGGTAAAAGCATCGCAAAGTGGTAAGAGCGCCCGAAAATCAAGTGTCCGATTTTGACTACCCACCACTGTATGTATGTCAGGTATCAGTTTGCTCAATTAAATGCGCTGAACATATCTTATGTATGTATGTATGTAGGCGTTGTTAACAGCGTTGTTCTACAACCTAGAATGATAGATATTGGGATAAGGTTTATAAACTGTTTTAGCAGGCAAAAATCTTGATACTCAAACTTAAACATTGGTTTTATATTTTGAAATGCATCGAGAATCCATGTTAGGAAATCTAGTTTTGAAACGTCTACAAACGTTACGTAAAAGTCCTAGTGTAGCATTTCTTTATGATAGTAATAGGTATATCAAGTTTTCTTAAGTTAGTTTTGACCTTGTTTGAGATATCTTCTTCTTCTTTCTTGGCCTAACGACCTCTTAAGGTCATGCCTGCCATTTCTGGCTTACTAGACTAATTGATATCGCATAGTTGGTTAGTCAATCCTCACTATGGGGGAACGGCCCAGATGAGACTTGAACCCCAGTCCTGCCGTGTGAAGACCGGCGCCGCTGTCGCATCACCACCGGGCGTTTGAGATATAGAAACTGTTATAATTCTTTCAATTCCAGATTCCGTTTGAAGAGCAAAAATTTGGGTGTGAATGCGGAAAGGATAACTTATATTTGCATAATGTCATTGTATTTAGAATACAGGTTCACCTATGTATGCTACATCAAATTCCTTTCTAAGAAATTTTTCTACTCCATCCGTTGCCATGCTCAAAATATTTTCCAAATTAATGTTCTTTTCAATCACGAAGCCATGTAAGGAATAGAAGATAGTTTGACCTTTCGTATCGGTTTCTAAGCATTTGGCATCACATATGAACCCGACATGAGCCAATAATAAAGCTTCTTTACCTGGCACGATGGATTCGTCTAGTTATGGAGAAAGTTAGATTGTTCAAATTCAACATCAACTGCCATCTTGTCGGTGAGCTGTTTAAGGGAATTTTCGTTATTATATCGTGTGTTTATTGATTACTTCACTTATTTAGGAGAAATCAGTTCTCAAAACTGATCGAACTTCTTGTTTGAAGTTGATCATAATTCTGTTCGGTCGCAGATGGCGAATAAATTATTTATTTGCAAAGAGTGACTAAATTAACAATTGTTTGTTGTCTTAGTGTTTGAAAATAAGCACTGCACGTACCTCATCTATTAGAGGGCTGGGTCGAAGATGGTTTATGATATCGCCTATTATAAATTCGTATTCTTAGCAATATCATTGTCTTTCTTATACAATTGCATTTTTATAAACCGGCCCTGCAGCCATTAAGGGCTTCAGGAGAGCTGCTTCGTTTGAAAGTGTTGTTGAACACATTGGTAGTGTTTTGGGCTTTTGGCTGTGAGATGAAACCTAAATTAATGTAATTTTCATAGTACTGTCGTACATTTTTTTTTCATTTTTGCTTCTTCTTCTTCTCTACTCTGGTTCTACAACTTCGAGAGGCCTTGATCCTGCTATTTTCTGGCTTTCCTTGGTTTCTTTTTACGCGTTGCAGGATAGTTAGTACTGTTTATGGGGAAGCGGTCCGGGCAGGATTTGAAAACCGGTGCTGCCGTGTGACAACCGGCCCCTTTTTTTGCTTTATTAGTTAAGAAAACATATTAATGATGTCTTACATTCATTTGAGATACATTTTATATAATTGCTATCAATTTTTCACAAGCTCTGGTGTGCGATAGCGACTCTTTTGAGAATCGTCGATTTAGACTATGATGTCAATGAATATCATTACTACACAAACATATGTTAATAAAAAAATCATGCAAAAATATGGTAATAAATAAAATAATCTCTCGCATATTGTTTATCCTTTCTATCCACTATCCACCATTAAATTATTATTAAATTCCAACGAATTGCCGATGTATGTTAAGAAGAATGTGATCATATAATTGTGTAAAATAACAAATTTTAAGTTGTCATTGAGCAAATTACAAAAAAAAATTATGTAAGCGATTCAAACAAGAAAATATTACAACACATTTTTGCAACCTGCACGGTACATGCATGTACCTTAAATTGTTCGGGTTGCGTTATGTGCACGTAACCGTCCAAATTAATACTTCATAAACTGTGGACGAGGCAGTCGTTCCACTTTCCATGGTGTATCACGATGGACCTTGTCCTTTTGCAATCTGGGAAAATGAACACACTTTGTATGTTGTACTATCACACACGTACAGCGCACAAACATAGTCTCGAGTAAGTTTCGTGGTACGAGTGTGTAAATTGCTGAATTCAATTTAATGCTTGTTCCGTACACTGTTATTTTAGTGGATGTTGTTCTTTTGAAATGGGTGAGGGGATACGCCTTTGTATCAAATGGGTATGAAACAATAAAAAACGTGCAAGGCGAACACAGCAGTTGTTGAAAGTAGAATGAAAAATAACAAAACTCCAACGAACAGTAACAGCAGGCTTATCGTCCTGGGAGAGTACATCATTTATGATAGTTGGATGATCTTTCTGGTTATCAAGCTGCCATGATGGATGTGATGAAATTTGTTAACAGATGGCTAGTAATTAGAAAAAATAAATGTGTTGTTACATTTGTCTACCAAATTAGGCTGAACAACAATTCAGCGATGAATTTGAAGATTTCTATTGCAAGCACGCCATGTACCACTATTTCGTACTGTTTGTATATAGGCTATATATACTATATATACTATATATAGTATAACAGAGGAATAGTGAACTGAAATGTTGTTTTGCGTAACAACGTGTTGATGTTAGAAAATCAGGATAATTTATAATACGTTGTTACCCAACGACCGAGATCATATACAATCGTAAAATAATACTGATACCAAAAGGTGCGAAGACTAGTAGAACAACGCTACCTGTGTAACACGACGAATCATCAATGTCAGTAATGTAACGTTGTTTTATTTACACAATGGAAGTCAATAAAACATGCGACGAAAACTTTGCACAACTTTTGGTCAACAAGAAGCATACACCACTGACCTGAAAGGAAAAAGAAATGAGTCGTGCTTCGAATTGTAATTTTACCACTACAAAACTCAACGTGTCAGAATGCAGAAAAAAATTCACACTCCTCGTTGGGTTTGAAGCAGTGTAACGCATTCCTCCAGCGTATGTACACTACAACCAACGAGAGTTCGACAGCATTTCCTGCTTTTAGACTAGCACGTTCGATGAGTTGTTTTCAACGTATACGTACCTATACTGCAAACAATCGTTTTTATACTTATAGCAAGTGATAAAATCATCCCGTAAAATTCTTAAACTTACGTTACTTTACGTAACGCTATTGAAATCCTTGGAAGATTTTTTTTTAGTTTTTTAGTTTTTTATTGTATGTTAAACAATCTTTTAACACCTACAGTTCATCGTACAATTGTGGTCATGTTTTTTTTCGGGTTAGGGTTAACTATCAGATTAATTTATTATTGTCATTCTTGATTTGTGAAATGTAATTGAAATCAAGGAAGCCAGAAACGGCAGATCAATAACATCAGAGTTTGTAGAAACAAAACAGTAGAAAGTAGAAGATAAAAAGGAAGGATTTCCGGGCATTTCGTCGATCACTTAGACTTATATTGGACAATTTTCCACTGTTCGATTAGAACATCTTTTTCTTATTATTTGACTGCAAAAGTTTAAGAATCTTCGTTATGCTGTTACTGGATTATCCAAGACTTGATTTCGTCTTCGAAGAGATATTTCTCTTCGGTATTCCAAATGAGATTCGATACCCAGTCCTGCCGTGTTAAGATCAGTGTTGCGACCGTCACTTCCACGAGCAGTGTGATCAGAAGCTTATGCACTCAATCCGCTCTCAATTTCTTGCTAGCGGCGTATATTTTTAGATGCAAGGATTTTTTATTAAGAGCTAACTATTTCAGCAGCTGTCAAATCTGACATATTTGGACCTTTAATCAAGATTTTTTTGCTTGCATATGAAAATCTCTTCTTCTTCTTCTCTGGTTCTACAATCTCGTAAGATCTTGGCCTGCCATATAACTGGCTTTCCTTGACTTGTTTATTACACGTAGATGGATAGTCTGTCCTGCGTAAGGGAAGGCGGTCCGACAGGATTCGAATCCCGTTCTTGCCGTGTGTCCCTGAGGAATAATTTAATACCTATATAAAATTACTTTTTTCGACTATACGGCAGATAGCCGTCATATCGTTAAATAAAAAAAAATTACTTTTTGAACGAGTTTTGTTCAATACTAATCCTACAAGTATTCTTGTAAACGCCATTTTAACTTTATATTTCCATTTTTTATTATACATCTGTAGTATCCATGTGTTGCTCAACATATTTAATGCAAAAATTGTGTATAAAATAGACCAGTATTGATGGGTAATATAATTTGCATCTCTTAATTTATTATTGTATTGTATACAAATTAATGTTAAATTACTAATACATTTTCATTGTACCTTAATGGAAATAAAACTAGTTCAATTGAATGCTATTGGAAATATTTTTTTTAACTTAAGCGCTAGCGATCCCATTTTGCCAATATCCTACAGATTTCCATGCTTCCAATCTACTTTCATAAAAAAGCACGGAAAATTCCCACGGAACATACTGCACGCTGTACGGTAGCAAATAGCATTCTATTCATGCAATCGCTTGCCGGTGTAAATGTATGCAAATTGTTTTGCATGAAATATTCATAACCTTGTGCGGTTTGGCTGCGAGGGTTTCAACAAAATGTCATACATTGGATCTATAGGATTGCGACACAGGCACGGAAACAACCACACAAGCACACAGACAAGCAAGGCATTGCTTATTTTTATCAATTTTCCATACTTACTGCCATCGATTTCCTCTGCGTTATTAGTAAACTATGATATATGCGTTTACGACAATTTCTGACAATGCAAATAGTTTATTCTAGTTTGACGGCGAGCGGTACTATTCAAATTAATAAATATTAATATTTTATTCTTAACTAATCGCGTTAAGCAACAAGTCTGTTAAGAAAAATATGATTGGTTTTTTTTTAATTTAATGCAATTTTGTTTGGATGGACCGGTTGTAATGCTTTGAAGCATGATTAATATGATTAAGTAAAACACTGCTGCAACACTAGTTAAGAATACAATAGTTGTACTGTACTGAATATTATAAAAATGTCTCCAAACGCTCACAAATACTTATTGTTTTAATAGGTTAAGAAGTATAACAAAACACAAAGTGTTTTCTTCTCTCCCAATTCTTCCCTTCTCCTTTGTAATTGGTTATTATTTTGCATTTGTTAACGTTGTATCCTTCAACGCATTATTAACAAATCCATTTTATCGCGTCAGTTAGTATAATGATTCCTTAATAAATCTACTGATTTTTGTACTCTATTGTATCATTTCTAATGCAAAAAGTACATTGCATGAGAGACACTGATGCAATTTCGAAACATTTCTAATCTGCTCGTGTTGGCATACTTCAAGAGGTGCATAGAATCTAAACAACAACAAATAAATATTTAATTTTTAATTTTTTTTTTAATAATGAGGCACGAGTAAACTTCTTTGTCATGGTGTGAGCAAATTTGACATTAAACCTCGTAACCGGTACAAAATGTGACCTAACGTGGTTTAGTATTTGGCCACAGTACAGAAACGCTCTTAAATTCTAGCAGTGATTTTAGGACACCTTACATTCATTAGCAGGAGGTAAAACAAACGTAAATGTTTGTAGTTCAGCCAACCTTGCGTGTCGTGTACGGAGGTTTTGACAAATTGAATTTTAAACAAAAGCTCTGTACAAACGATTGAATCAATCCATATACCAAGCTATGCTTGTTACTTAGTAGCGGCAACCGGTATTTGTGACTAATTGCATACGAACAGGGCGTACCCCATGTGTCAACGCAATATAGAAGTTAAAGCTAGTTATGCATGCAAATGCATCGGTAGGCTGTTGGGTCATGCATTGAGCTAAAACAATCAAGCATCGTAATAATCGTTACGACTCTATACATGAAACTTCCGTTTTGCGGTAATAAGCATGTTCTTGCATTCTTTCATGAAGAACACAGTAATTACTGTAAGTTGGAGTTGCCTTCTAGTGCTGCTCGGCAATCTCATTTCCACGGGAAAATGACGTTCTATAGCTAAACGACAAATTCAACAGTCATGCCTCAATTACAGCGGACATGCCGGAGCAATTAAATACCAAAGAAATGGTACGAAATGTTGGTGTCGTTGTATGCTCATCAGGAAAGAATTCTAACAGTTTACTTTTACCGTCCTACAAAGGAACAAATGTCTTGTTTAATAAGTACAATAGTATTAAGTTATTTCCTTTTTCATTTGGTTTATTGCTTACATTTGTATTGGTGTTCGATTGGATCGTATACGCTTTCCTTTCAATGTGTTTACTAACAAAACAGGTGCAGAAATATACTGTAACAAGGGTTAGGAAACAGGAATGAAACATTATGATCCAAACAGGAAAACATAATCATTGAAAGATAAGATAATGAAAACATGTTAAATGAAAAATTCTTATTGATTTTTGTGCACACATTTATCTTTTCTTTTACTAACTATTTGTTGAAATATTTCAAAATCGATTAGTTTCGAATTGATAGAGTATGATTGTATTGTCACCTGAGATGTGTGGAAAATGTGAGTTGGTTGTGCGTCAGTGCATAGAATGAAACACATAATAACTACAATACGTAGCATGCCTCCGATGCCTTTCAATATGGTATTGTGAAAATTTGAACATTTTCTGGAGGATTATTTTGGGTAGGCATACAACGGAATTGGTGCTTGTATATCATCATTTGAACCATGCACTTAATTGAAAAATGATATACTTTGCTGGTACTATCTTCTTCTTTCTTGGCCTAACGACCTCTTAGGTCATGCCTGCCATTTCTGGCTTACTACTTATTGTTAACGCATAGTTGGATAGTCAGTCCTCACTATGGGGGAACGGCCCAGATGAGACTTTTTATTTATTTATTTATTTATTTACAAAAAAAAGTTATCTGGCCTGATGCGGCCTACATAACAAAACATAATAGAACAAGAAACAGAAATCAATCAGAATATGAACAAACATTATCACAAAAAAGTTTTCTTTTAAAATTTACCTCGCAGAATCATTTTAAGATTACTAACACTTATACTGGGATCTACTGAGAAATTTAAGCTGTTGTACTCATTGGTCAATTTAAGTAAAGGTTCGTTCGCACCAAACTCTGTTAATCTAAATTCTGTGTGTTCTTGAACCCCGGTCCTGCCGTGTGAAGACCGGCGCCGCTGTCGCATCTACCACTGGGCCGCCCATGCTATCACACTTATCAAATTTCGAGTTTGTCTAGCCAATGCCAGTCATGTCAAACTACATATGGAATGTGAATGTATTTGAACGGAACGCGAATTGATTGATGATTGATGTTTTATACTTTGAGTGAAATTTTTCACTTAAACACTGTGTAATCTTAAACTATTATGGACACTTATATTATTATGTAATTATTATGTAGCTATCAGTTGAATCATCTAAAGTTTATTTAATTTGTTGTGAAAGCTGTGGTTAAAAAATATACCACAAGTGCACATAAGTATTGCTATGACCGAAATTTATGCGAAAGTCTAGAGTACACTGATGTAAAGTGTTCGTTGGTTGTGTGTGTGTGTGGAAAACTAAAAGCTATTTTCCTCTTTTTACATTCGCAGCTCTTCACAATCCACGTATTATAGAGCATCCAATAGACACCACCGTGCCACGCCATGAACCGGCCACACTCAACTGCAAAGCGGAAGGAATACCCCAACCAACAATCCAGTGGTACAAGGATGGCGCACCGTTGAAGATACTCCAGGGATCGCACCGAATAGCGCTGCCTGCCGGTGGTTTGTTTTTTCTGAAGGTAAATAACGTTCTTAATCCCTTTTAAAAATGCAAATTTTGCCGAAAAACCAACAACCCTCCCTGTGTGTCTACCTCAAAATGTTCGGTGCGATACGATACTATTTTCCCGCCCGTTTGCTACGGCTGCGTGGGGATGTTTTTCTCTGTGGCATTAATTCCCCTAATGAAGCACCTCGTGTTTCGAAGAAATGTCCAAATGCTGCTTGTTTTAGGTGAACTTTGTGAAATCATTGAAGTATCTTTGAAGCGCTTTCGGTACTAACGAAGTACACAATATGAGTGAACGTGTTTTACTTTCACGGTGGAAGCATTGCTTCCCCTTTTCAACACCTGCGATCAGGTTTAATGTTGGATAAAAAGTGGCTGTGGTTGACGGAAGCTTCATTCCGGCAAATATTTGTAGATATTAAAATTTAAATAATTTCATGGAAAATTAAACTCATATCCCGCTATACTTCGGTTAGTTAGTCGGGGTGTATTACTCTGACTTTTTGGGTTAGCCGGTATTTCGGATCCCTACTTTTTTTAAGCTGGAAGGTTGATACATTTTCAAAACCACGTGTGTGTGTGTATGTAAAAATGTCCTTGTGAGGTTTTCATTCCGCCAGTGATAAGCACAATGGTACAAAACACAAGAGGAATAAAGGTGTAGTCATAGACCCTTTAACCACACTTGACAAATTAGCTTTGCAGAGAAAGGATAGCGCAATCATTACACCAAACTGGACAATGCGATAAAAACCCGTACCTGATAATGCATAAATTTTATGGTGAATAAATGTTTAACGAAATTATTTACCTCTCCCGGAAAGAGGTAGACACTTTCTGATTACAAAGTGTAGGAAGCAGCTTTACATGTCCTGTCATAAAATGAAACGAGCAACTTTCTACCGAGGCGAAACACTCTTTGTTACCATAAACTTCATGGCATAGAAATCATGTTTTTCCTGTTTTGTGGTCAACCACAGATGCTGGCGTACTTAAAATAAAAGCTAATTTAAGTTGTGTGTGTGTGTGTGTGTGTGTTTGGTGCGCTTAAAAGTTGAATTTTTAATGCCAAGCAGTATGGTGCTTCATTAAATACTGTTTTTATCTGCTGTACGATGACAGATGATTTGGTGGACAAATGAAAAATGGTGTAATGTAATTGTAATAATAAAAACCAAATTTCATTATATAAATCTTCGCTTATCCTTTTAGTTCACAATAAATAGTTATGCTTTTATGCGGCTAATATCGTTCGAAACGAACACATTTAAATACATTTTCTCCTATGGCAATTAAGGAATAGATGATTTTGCCATTTATTTTTTTCAGCAATTTGGTCCTGTCTGTAAGGTTTAAATTTATCAGCTCCTCAGCCGCCATTTTAATTATGCTGAAATCGAATTTCTGGAATGAAAAAGAAGCACTTAATCTTCTACCAAGAACTGATGTTACCTATCAAACAGATTACAAAGCAGTTCCATTTGAATGAAAAATGAAAAATAATTATGTAAAAAATCGTATAAGAAGCATAACATGCCACTTGTTTAAATGGCTAGTGTTGCTAAAAAAACCAACAGAACAAACAATCAATACGAGCGTCAACTGGTATTATGTGGGATAAACCACAGATGCAAAAGAAAGCAAGTGCCTCACTTAGCAGGCAGCTCGAGAAAATCGCCCAAAATGGTTCACCATTATCCACTGGTAGTACTGCCATAACTGCTGTACTCGTAATAATTTTAATTTGAAAATATTTATAAGACAACCTTAATTTACCACACGCTGTTTGGTAGCTGACGGTGCTGGCTGTGCTGCACATATTATTCAACACCCGAGTGCTCCAAAACAGTTGCTGGTGTGCCACTTAGCATCATCCCCTTGCTAGCCATCATCGAGCTGCGAACTTACACTGTAGAGATTTCTCCCTAACTTTTCCACTTACTAAAGGTTGTTTCGTTAAGCCAGATATGGCTTCTCCTTTTCCACAAAATAGAACCTCATCAGAGTCGCAGCGAATCTGTTGATGAAAAAAAGAAATAATAAAACAGGCAAACTCTGCTCCTCGGATACGGATTTGATACTTTTCTCGCAGGTTTTTCATCCTACGTATCCACGAGTTCACAGCATCTCTATGCTGTTCTGTAGGTTCCGCCATTCAGACCGATCATCTTAGTTCTCCCGGCTTAGCAACTCGCTCTCTGCGTAAATGGAAGGAGAGGATGTTGGATTTTTCGCCGAAATTGTGTTCCTAATTCTACAATTTTCTTTTTTTTTATGCCCTCAACTTTGCTTTCCTTCTTTCACTAAGGTTGTAAACTCCCGAAGAGAGAGCGATGCTGGAGTGTATTGGTGCGAGGCGCGGAACGAGAACGGAATTGCCAGAAGTAGGAACGCTACCTTACAAGTAGCAGGTGAGTTGCTTCATTTCCCATTTCCTATTTTAAATTGTTTTGCACCTTTTCCCAAGCCTGTTTCATTTCCCCTGAAAAGCGAGCGAGTGTACGAGCGAGCAATGCTTGGCCATTTTCCCACTCTCAATAAAAAGTCATATTAAGCGAGGTGGTTACTTGTGGAACTGTGAAGTTGAGTGGAATGGCAAGTAGGACATAAATTACTTAAAACGATCTGCTTGTCGAGGACGATCTGTGCGCAGACCCAAGGGAAAGACGGCGACAAAAAGAATATTAATTCAATGGTGGGAATGATGTTTTTTCATCTTTCGCATTCACGTGCTACTCTGCACACTCCTGTCTACTGAAGGAATGTACAAGAGTGGGATTTTTTTTTCACTAGTACCTGTTCTAACACCGAATATGTCTGCTCTCAAAGGCTCTTTTTATTTTAATTGTACGCATGATGAAATACAAAGCGCAAGCAGCGTTGCGTTAAGTGTAATGTTTAATTACTCTATTAATACGCGTACTAAAACCATTAGAAAGGATGCTTAGCAGGACACTAACGATGCTAATTGGAAGCAGTTAGGTAAAATCTCTCTGCCTTCATAGCGGCATACTGTGCATGCATGTCACGAACCTTAAAAGCTGACAGAATTAGAAATCGTTTTCGGTGTTGTTTAGAGCGATTTTCATTGCTTTCTGAGGCAAGTAACACCTGACCAGAATAATTAACATCGCTATTGAACTGCCTTGTAGCATTGTTGTAGCATTGCTCTTGTTTCTATACACATCTAATCTAAATGGCAAGTACTTAATGAATAGTTTATTCAATTTTATTTCTGGCTCTTTTTCATTCAACCAACGCTATTATAAATTTGAGAATTTTGCAATAAAGTCGAGACGTTCGAGACGAGGCGAAAAATTCAATTCAATAAGTTTGGAAAAATTCATATCTTCAAGACTCCAAGCCTCCAAGACTTTAACCAAACCTATAAACTAAGTGTGTTCGGTTTGTGATTAATATACAAGCTATGCATATGATTAGACTAAACTTGTTTAAACTTTGACAAATTTTATCCTTTATATCTATCATACATATCAATTCAAACGATTCTACTACTCTCGGTATTTACCTAATTTGTATATTATGTGATGAGTTAACTGACTACTCAGTGTCGAGTTTCGTGTGTAGGTTTACTGTTTGTGATTTGAGTTCAAGTTTCCCTAGCGGTTCAACACAGCACATTCTCTATATGCCAGATCTATACTATTTGCAATGTTGCTGCTCCAATGGCAAACTAGGTTTGCACCAGCGGTGGGAGTAGTGATGAAATAAATTTAATTAAAAATAGCAACAAGCTTCTATCGCCGGAGGCATATCAATTTATTATCCTTTCCCTGAAACAACGAGCAATGCCAGAACCATTCTGGCGAAGGATTGAACCGTTAGTCGAATACTTGTTGAACACGTAGGTTATGTACATGCATTGCGTAGAGAATTCATATAACTATGCCGTATACATGGAATTGCGTATTATCGAGCGCATAAAACATATGTAGCGGATTGCTGCTTATAGTGTTTTGCTACATTAAAAACTGTTTCAAATTTAACTTTATTGGTTTATTTATTTATTTTTATTTTTCAACATTAAAGCTCGTCGCAAAATCGTCATTGAACTTTACTTGGGATAGTAAAATGTATTCACAAAATTTCAGAAGCAACGAATAAAACGAATGTCACCTAACTTTTTTGTTCTGAACGTTTTTTCTTGATTGCGTTATCTTCTTCACGTGGAAATGTGCATGTATATTGAATGTTACGAGTTTGATCAAGGACGGAAAACAGCTTGTTCATATATCTACCTTTCAACTGTGGCGGCTTTGTTTGTCCTTACAGTCGATCCTTTGCATTTATTATGGATGAATGTTCCTGGGATTTGAGAGTCAGTTATGTGTGCAGAAGATAATGTTGATAAAAGCAGAGCTAAGCATCGAGCAAGGTCTTCTCTGTTCGTTAGCAACAGACCATCAATTTCAGCAACTACCTACCCGAACCAAATTTCTGCCTGGTTGATTGTCGTCTGTCTTCGCTGACAGACAAAACTCGTTTAAAGCAACGTGCGTATCGCTGTAACATAGCGTGTGTTGCAGAGGGGAAAGCGCCTGAAACATATCCACATTCTGGTCACATACATTTAGTTGTTTGTTTCCATTCTATTACAGGCTTTTATTTCTATTTTTGAGTCAGTTGGGATGTACCTTCCAATCGTTTGTCATGATTTAAACGGTACAAAAGGCTTATGGTGTTTAGCCAAACGGGTAGACTTGCAGTATGATGTGGCTTTTTTGATGCGCAACAATGGTTTTAACTACTGAAGTTGGCTACGTTTTAACTAACTAGCCCTTTGTTTAATTTCTTAAATTTCCATTACTTTTTTCAAAGAAGTATTATTTATTCAACATAAATTGTTCTCACAAACCTCATCTGTGTAGCAAAGCATAGTTCGTTTCGCGGAATGAATTAGACAAACAAAAGTTTCAAATACGTTTATATCTGCTAACGAGGTCTAAAACATGGAATTGGAAAAAAATGGGACAATGGAATTAAATCCTGCATAGCGAGCACTTTGAACCGTCCGTCCATTCGTTCGTTCGTTCGTTCGAGGGAGTGCTTCTATAAAACTATTTACGCTAGTTATGCTACTAACGGCAGGGAAAATTAGTGAAAAGAGAAAGAGAGGAGCAAAACAAGCATGCAAAGTGAAAAAGCACACAAAAACCAATGGTAAAACCCAACTCAAAATGCCACTCATGGCAAGCGCAAATGTCGGTGAAAAACGCACACAAAAATACACAAACAAGCTTAGAGACATAACGAATGGCACCAAAAATGCAAATAAAATTTCCATTTGCATCGCAGACGATCATAAAAACCGCTAGGTTGGTCAGATTTCCGATGTTATGTAGTTGTTTGCCTCTTTTTTTTTTGTTTGGGGTATGTTTTCAGGCGTCGCCTAGGAATATTGGTCAGTTTTCCATTATGCTTAACGCTTTTGTGACAGTTAGTCTGGAGTTTGCTTTTCGGTTTGCTTGCTTCCATTATATGCTTCGTGCTGCTAGCTCGTTCGGTAACCCATTGGAAGACTTATTGTAGCCGATGGGTGGATGCAAAAGTGTCAGGTCCTTCAACGCATGTCCACGGTCGAAAATCGGAAATTTCACGTTTTTTTTTTTTGTTATTTGTAAAGCTAAACTAGACTGGTAGCGTTTACTAAAAGTAGAAAAAGGCATTGTGGCAATCAAATGAAACCATCACACTGGCTATAAAAACATTCCTCGTTTCAATTGTCGATTGGTTCATACCGGAATGCAGTCTGTGTAACGGGAAACCGAAATCAAATACACTATAATTAAGGTACAGCTTTTACTCGTTGCTCACATGTCCTTCGGGCATTGTTTGTCCATCTTGCCGTTCCACTGAAAACATTGCATGAACATTTATGCAATCTATTGTGATGGTATACCCTAGGTTCAACAGTTTCCCAGGCGAATTTCACCTTAGCACTTTCTTACTTTTTATTCAACTCGTTCATTTACTCGCAGCGATTAAAATATGCACTAACTCTAAAACGCTTTAATATGTTTTGTTTATGAAATAGTACTAAGAGAAGAATTTAGGCTCGAACCACAGCATACACGAGTAGCACAGGGCGAAACGGTGTTACTCGAATGTGGTCCTCCGAAGGGAATTCCTGAGCCAACACTGTCATGGCGAAAAAATGGCCAAAAGCTGGAAGTGGAATCCTCAAAGCGAATACGCATTGTAGATGGAGGTAATTTAGCTATTCAAGACGTACGACAAACCGACGAAGGGCAGTATCAATGTATCGCAAAGAACTTAGTTGGCGTAAGGGAGTCTGCAACCGCATTTCTCAAAGTTCATGGTAAGTACGGCAGTCTGTTGGTACCATTGTTCATCAACTTGTTCTGGCTCATTCAGCATATATGTTGCATTTTTCTGCAGTTAAACCGTTTCTAATACGCGGTCCTCACGATCAAACTGTCGTCGAAGGTGCATCTGTCACTTTTCAATGCCGCGTTGGGGGAGACCCCATGCCGGACGTTCTATGGCGTCGATCCGCATCGGGAGGCAATATGCCATTAGATCGAGTGCACATTCTCGAAGATAGAAGTCTTCGGTTAGAAAATGTTATTCTAGACGATGAGGGAGAGTACAGCTGTGAGGCGGACAATGCGGTAGGAGCTATCTCAGCAACTGGCACATTGACCGTTCATGGTAAGATTAACTTATACGTCTATTTCCCGTATTGAGTTGTTGATTTTTGTGACCTTTACTATTATACACCATCACTTTTAGCACCACCTCATCTTTCGATAAGACCTGTACCGCAGGTTGTTGAAGCACCGCACGACGTTTCGTTCGAATGCAAATCCGAAGGACGGCCGAAACCAACGACATTTTGGTCGGTCGAAGGTAACAGAACGTTGATCTTTCCCGGCACGTCGTTCGATCGTTTCGAAACAACGTACACACAGGAAAGTCTCACTGTTTTAACGATCGCACAAACTACTAAATCCGACAATGGCCTCGTCGTCGTTTGCAGTGCCGTAAATAGTGTAGGTTCGATCAGTGTCCGAGCCCGTCTAATGGTAGCTTCGCAGGACGACCGACCACCGCCAATTATTATTCTCGGTCCAACAAATCAAACTCTGCCGGCAAAATCTACCGTATCGATGGTTTGCAATGCCGTAGGTAATCCCAATCCCTTCATCTCCTGGTATCTGGATGGCAATCCTGTCGTTCCCTCGGAACGAATAAATGTAACGGAAAATGGAACACTTTTGCTGCGAGATCTGGAAAAAAGTACTGACCAGGGGCTGTACACCTGTGTGGCGAGTAGTCGCAGTGGAAAATCCACATGGAGTGCATTCTTACGCGTGGAATCACCTACAAATCCGAACGTAAATTTTTACCGCGCACCCGAACCATCCGAATTTCCAAGCGCGCCGGGGAAGCCGCAAATTGTAAACATCAACAATAGTTCCATCACCATATCATGGTTGCCCAGCATTAAATCCGGTGCTTCCGACATCAACGGTTACCTGATTGAAGTATTTTCGAGTGATATGGCCAAGGGATGGACAACAGTACCGTACAAGATCTCATCGACGAGCTACAATTATTCTCCAGTTTCTCCAAACGTTAGTTACATTTTTATCGTTCGTGCAGAAAACGACCAGGGTCTCGGTATTCCAAGCCTGATGTCGGATCCTGTGACAGTTGGTAGAGAATTCAATCACGGGGAAGACATCAATCTCAGCGAAGCACAGGCCACGCTTTCGTCGGGGCAAGTGGTCAATCTTCTCGAGGCTAATGCCACCGATGCGACAAGCGTGCGGTTGGTGTGGGAGATCGTTAACGGCCAGTATGTGGAAGGATTCTACATCTATTCACGAAAGATAAACTCCAACGGAACGTATCGAACTTTGACAGTACTTCATGGTGGAGGCGCTTCCGCCTGTACCATCAATGGCCTTGAGAAGTATACCCAGTACGAGTTTTTCCTTGTACCATTCTTCAAAACGATCCAAGGTCGTCCGTCAAATTCCAGATCTACCTGCACCCTGGAAGATGGTAAGCCTTTTTACTACAGCACCTAGAAGCCATTAGAACTTTCAATTGTTGTGCTTTTGGTACTTCATTGCAGTTCCAACGGCGCCACCAATAAATCTAGAAGCAGTTCTGTTGAACACCTCCGCTGTGTACCTTAAGTGGGATCCTCCAAGTAACAACAGTATAAATGGTATTTTGCTGTCATTTTTTTTTTGATAGGAGCATATCTCTCTTCCAACAAAATTTACTAACGCATCCAACTGATCGACTCATTATTTGATTTGAGTGTTCCTTTCTTTATCTCGCTCTTTGCCTCAATTGTTTTGTGTTTATTAGGTAAATTGAAACACTATCACATCGTCATCCGAGGGTATGATGTTCACAACATATCGAAAGTTCTCACAAACATGACGGTCGATGGAGAAGCACCGAAGTTATTGCTAGCCAATTTATCTGCGGGTGTCACTTATTCTGTCAGCATTGCAGCATCCACTAAAATCGGCATTGGTCCTTATAGTATTCCTTCAATTCTAAGATTGGATCCACACACGAGGCGGCTGGACCATGGGTACACAAGGTAAGTTTGTTTCTTATTATAAATAGAATTTCTATAACTGTACCTTGCTGTTTAGTTTACGTTGGTTTTGTTATAACAACTAACTTATAATACAAAAAAAAATCCTTTTTTTTCTCTTTCACACTTTCACAGATACCCCATAAACCACGACTACTCCCACGATATACTGACGCAAACGTGGTTCATTATACTTCTTGGTTCCATCATTGCCATTATCGTCTTCCTGTTCGGTGCCATCATCATTTTCCGCAGGATACAATTTATGAAGCATAGCTCGTTGAACAATATGCACGGTGAGTCACAACCACCGTTCCAACCACCTTCTTTGCAACACGTTATATCCATTCGTTGTAAACGACGTTACGTCCGATGATTACACATCGGAAATGCAATCATGAATTGGTTATATACATCACTAAGTGTTAAAAATGTGGATAATGTGGAAAACCCGAAAATGAAAATATTACATAAAATTAATGACAACATAAATAAGGACAAGAATTATTTTTTCTTTGATTTATTGCTGTTTTTCGTTTCGTACGTTGTGCTATCCTTCCAATCCTAGGCTATATTGTGATCTCTCTTTCTCTCTTTCATTCAGTTTTTTTAAAGATAGTGCTAAATTTATATTTCTGTTTCACTTACACACATTCACTTTTGTTAAACTTGAGTCGCCACGCTGCACGCCACAAACTATTCAATCTGTAACGGCGTTGTTATACGTTGCGTGTGACATACGAAGATTCATTTAAAAACTGGGAACTAAAATTCTGACATGACATAGTGCACATGGGAAATGTGCATGGTCACGAAGCAATTTATCGTATCATGCCATATCGCGTTTCAGAACCGAAATCACTTTACGTACATCAACCGTACAAGTTAGAGCATGTGTTTGAGTTTGAAATCGTCTGTAAACCATTCCAAATCATACCATGAAGGCAATAAAATTTCTCATCAGAAAGGACATCCTGAGCAGAGTATTCGAGTGTAACAAAACACGATAAATTGTAGCTTGACATCTTATCAGTGAAGCGCATGATAAAATGCAGTGCTGTACAAAAATAAGTTGTTAACACATTTACACATTTGCAGGTAATCACGCAATCGGAACTGTTCGAAAATTTCCAACTCTACCGTTGAATCCAAATGGCGTGTGGATCGACCCGGGAGGTGGCGTATGGCGACAAGCGACTGATATTACTAAGGAAGTCATCACCGATTATGCTCAGGTTTCGGCAGCACCGACGCTACCGCTTCCAGATTATGAAAGGTAAGGAGGACACTCTATTTAACAAAACCAAATCAATTCCGATGTCGTGTTAATATGCAATGCAATACGCATAAATAAGGCAAATCATTCTATCGAATCGATTTCGTTTTGCTACTAGCTTTTCTGCTGATTTGTTGTAGATAGCTGTACTCAAGCTCGCTGGAACCACAACCAGCATCGGGGTTGAAGAACCTTCTTAATTATGCCTAATTGTGTACATTTTCAACAAACACCGTGTACCGCAAAGAGTTTGATGACAGTTTGGTGTTGCGATACTACTCACGAGAGCTTTGGAAATAGTTTGCCAAACAATCAACAGGGCTTAAAAGCACACAAAGAGCGACACATCTTCAACACTTTACCCTCGTTTCTCTCGTCGGTGTGTGCGTGTATGTGGTAGGCAGGCGCCAGAAACTATGAGGGTAAAAGCAAACAAATAAAACTTCAGCATCATTTAAAGATACCCAGCACCGCTAACCGATTCTCGCCCTCCCGTCTAACGACTGGTCTGGGATAATGGGGATCACTTCAAAGGTTTGAGCCGGTAATGGAGTTCGTAAATTTTTGGCGGTTTACGTTTCTCACTCACGGCTGCAAAGGCTTGTAGTACTGGGTAAAACTTTCACCACAAACGATAGTGTCAGTTGTTTACCACTATTACGTTCTTGAGCAGCCGCGACAACGGTAAATATGCCTATCCCTTAGAAACTGAAACATTGTGCCGTGTATTGCTCTCGGTTCGGCCTCCCAAGTGCGACGAATGCTTGGAAGAAGGTTATGCATGAAGTGTGCAAACTTGCGAATGAGCATCTTCAAATAAATGCTTTGTGGAAAATCCTTACTCATGTCGTCAAGTTTAGTGTTGCTGGATAAAGTGAAAAACTTTCCCCATCACGTATTTGTTTAGCACTTAAACAGTTGTTCATACCATTCTCCGGTGTGGTTACGTTCGATTAGTGAAGATTGCTCTTGTTTTTTAGTAAAGAGCTTGTGATATATAGCGGGAACAGTTTTGCAGAACAATAGCAATTCATCATAAATCCATGTCTAATGTACACATCTGTTCATCAGACACCCTTGACGATATGTCTTTATTAAAAAGAGTATCTGATTGACAGTCAAGCGGTGGAAAAACATAAAGCAATACAACATGAAGCATGGAATTGTATACAGCGCAAGAAGAGTAGCAGATAAGGTTATATATGGCCAGGCAATAACCCACTGTGTAGTATTACCCATAAATACGCACATAATACAGTTGGACCCTTCTGCCAAATATCCGTGAAAACTATCGAACTGTGTACACATATTTATCATCTTTCTTTATGCTTTACGCATTAACTGTAAAATTGATATAAATTTATGATACATATATACCAACTGCATACACTCGTATTGATTCCCTTTTTTTGCTTGTCTGTTTACTCTGGCTATTCCTTTCTCGTCCATTTTTTTCTGTATAATTAATTGCAACTGTACGCGCAGACTGTCCCCGCTGAATATGCCTGACTACGCGGAAGTGGCCGGTTGTTCATCATTCAAAAACGATCTGGGGCAATCGGACCCATGCTATGACAACTATGGTGCCTATGCGTCGACCACGCTGGTAGGCCGCTCGGTGCAACGGTTCGCCCAAAATCAATTCGATGGCAAAAATGTCTACTCAGCGCCTACTCTGGCTACGGCCGCCGCAGCAGCTCCCGGTGGATGTCACTACAATAATTTCATAAATCAACAACATCAGCAGCGCCACCAGCAGCAACTTCAAGCCCAGTACGGTCTCCACGGACCGCAGCAGATGCATGCTCAGATACAGTCGCAACCGCACCAGCAACAAATCGGAGTGCATGATAAACGGGAGCGAGATGCGAACGGACGGCCAGTCGGTGGCGGGGGTGGCGGCGGCGGCACCGGTGGTGGTAGCATGAAAAGCCAGAAAATGAACATCATCGAAAATCGGATGGCCGACATGTTGAACAATTTGAATCAATGCTCGCCGGCGGGCCCTATGGCAAGCTACAGCACCAGCGGTATGGGTGGCATGGGATCATCATCGTACGGTGGCTCAACGGTAAGTAATCTCAACAGTGGCAGCCACTGTAGCCTACTTCCGGCAGGCCAACCGATGGCAGCCTCGTCAACTCTGACGATGGATGCGATGAACGGTTTGTCTGGGAGCGTTCCAAGTGGCAATGGCAGTGGTCCAGGAGGTGGTGGCGGAACGGGCGGTAGCAGCAGTGTACCTCATACACCGCTTTTTGGCACGATTAAACGAACGACCAAGTACAACAAAATAGGATACAATAAGGATAATAAACTCAATTTTGGCGATAATGGTCGATCGGTTGAACAGCCGTTGTTCGTCAAGTCGAAGTACGACGGTACCTGGTCGTCCGTGCCGAGCTCAGTCACGACGGCGTCGGCAACCAGCATCAACATGATTAATAATTCGCCATATCAACAGCAGCAGCAGCAACATCATCTACTTCCGCTCCATCCGAACACCAACAGCGGCCATCAGCAGCAGCAGCAGCCTTTGACGACAACAGGCCCACCGCCTCCACCACCTCCACAACCCCCAACATCTCAACAAGCGCCTTCAGTAGTTCATCACTTCCCTTCGGGTAACCATCACCCAACGTCCGTTTCGTCGTTCCACGTCGGAAAAGAATCATCCCGATCGCCATCTCGCGTTTCACCAACGCTGCATGGCATGCAAACAAATAATTTAGATAATCATCCAATACAGGAGTGCAACAATGGAGCCAACACAATCACTAATGGCCAGGAAGCGTCTACTGGTTTCTCTGGCAACACGCATCATCCGTTGCAGCAACCAAACTATTTAATGGGTAGTGTGGAAACGGACAATGTATAAATTAGATTTACTTTACTGCTTTAGTTGTAATTGCGCGCATCATAATAAGGTTTTCTTCAAATTTTTATTTCCCAACTATAACTATATTCAAGAACAATAAATTAATCAAAAATAATTTCAGTTATTTATTAATTAAATTGTATTGTTTCCCGTGTAAAGTATATTCTTCTTTTATCGTTGAAATAGAAAGCTTACATTATTATCGAGGCTAGAGTACTTCTTACCTCGATACACGGATATTATTACAAATATCAGTGGAGCAAGAAGGATGTAATTAATATTGTGTTCCATTTCGTATATTTGTAGTAATTATTGCTTCTACAGCATGTACATAATGCAAATATATCGCTATACCATGTATAACCTGACCAATGCTTTTGTATGTTCTAATCCTGGAATTATTTATTTTTTATTACAATGGCATCACATTAACAGTAAAGTTCTGCTACCTGAAGTAGGGAAAACAACAATGAAGGCAAATTTATAGAGACAACGCATATGGCAAGACGTGATGATAAAAATAAAGAATGGCATACGAACTATTTTCCCTACCCTAGCTTGCGTACAATCCACGGAGAGCAATATGGTAGCGGCACACTTAAATGAAACATATCGAAACAAACCTATCGCGGCCAATGCTTCAATGTTTTCTTAGATTTGCAGATCGCTGACCACATCATTTCACGGGTTCACTTATACTACCTTGTTTAGCGATTGTACATAGCCCTTTGCTCACTAGATTACTACTGTACTGAAACTGTACTGAAAAGGCTTGCAAATAGTAGAACTTAAAACATGGAACGATCGTTTGAATAAATTGTTGAAGTATTATAATAGTAATTGCCTGAATATTAAACAATTATCATATATCTTCACCTTAACAAAAGCGTACTTGGACAAGAGTCCCTTAACCTATCTTTTATTTGTCCTGTCAAGCCATGCTTTGCTTCGTAGCAAACTTACTAGGCGTAGGATGATGGGCTTGCAAGCGATGAAACTAATGCCGATAGGAAAACAAATATTTTCGCCGGTTCATTCCGATAAGAGTGTGTAGCTATCAAAATTATGTGAGCAAAAACAAATCATTTGACTGAGTAACATAATTGACAGAGTGGAACGTAGGAAATGAAATACACAGATAAATTATCCTGCCATTGAAACCTATTGCTATTATTATCAGGTAATTGTAGGCCAACTACTTCCACTAGTGATTTTTCTTTGGGATGCGTAGGAGATAAAATCGAAGGAAAAGAAAAAAAAGAATTGCACAGATCAACGGCGTTAAAAAAACACACACACATTTTGTGCATGAATAGGCAAGATGATGAAATGTGAAGTGAGGAGAGATACATGAATAAAAAATAAAACGGATGATATTTTGAACGAAAAGAATACACTTTTTTGCAATAAATACGGTCGCTGTATTCGTGGTAATGATGACTATTTACTTATTTATGATTTTTTTTTGTTATAACAAATAATTAAATTTACTACTTACCAACTACTATTTCCAACATACTTACCAAGTAAGTATAACGACTAAACCACTAAGTAAAACTCCCAATTTACTACTAATTTACCGTAGTTTAGGTAAGTATCGAACGATACCAACACTTCGTGGTCTTGGGTGGTTGCAACTATCCTCGATACCGCAGTTTAGATCTACGACGCATCCTTTGTCCATTCGATTGGCTTTAATGATCTTATGTATGTGGTCGTCCGGTGCTATTCTCATGACATGACCAACCTGTTTTATCAGAGCCTGGTAAGTCTATTTCACTACACCCTGATGATATCGTCAGTGTCGGCCAGAGTACATATTTCAGAATCGCGAGTGATAAAAAACGTTCTATACAACTCAACTTCGTCCGTTGCATCGGGTTTTTTTTCAGTGTAGAGATGGAGAATAAAAAGATAAAATCTACATGTTTACATTATTTTTCATTGAGTAGTGGTAATTTCTATTTTGATATTCCACATCATAAAACATCGGTTTCTCTTATTTAAAGAGGATATGTATTTCGTAATGCATTATAAGTTGTTTCTTACGAAACCTATTCAATTTCCGCGACTATTGAATATTATTTTCTAATTCTAATTGAACTGCTGGGAGCACTAGCACTCAACTCCCATAACAAAGCACTAGCATAGCCAGTCTTTCACACAGCAGAAACGGTAAGCAAATACCATCCGAGTTGCATTCCGTACTCGAACTAATCTCCCACAAGTAAAATCATGTAATGGAAGACAAAAATGGTAAGACGACCTCTCGAATATGCCTTTCGCGGGTCTCGCGAAAATCCGGAGGAAGAACTCAACTTTTATAACTATAAAACACAAAAACAATCAAGGTAGATCGCAAAATTAGTTCGTGCATCATTATATTTGTATGCCTATTGAATTTTTTACGTCCTGACTCGGTGGCCGGAATGATGACACAGAAGTAAATACAAATTTTGTACAATGACACTTAACTTCTCTAACGAATACACCTGACTTTATACGTACGATACGAACAGAGAGTAAGGTGAAGGCGCGTACGTTCAATCCTCGATCAGGAGACGAAGCTACCGCGTTCACGCTGGTTCATCTCGGCTGCGTCCTGGAGGCTGCTTGCGGCTCCAACATATTTCGTCATGAATGCCTGCGTCTATAAACTTCTCATATTAGCTACAGAACCGAGACTTTATTATGCACTGTATAACACATCCACAACGACCGTAATAACAAAATTTAAAACATTAGGGAACTAACGTACATGTAACAAAATTTCATAAAAGTATTCTAACATCGTAGTTTTTTTAAGTGATCCAAATCCAGAGAATTAATATATCACTCGTAATGCTTTATCTATAGCATTGTTCAAAACACATGCTTTAATGCGCTGTTACCATTAAAAAATCATATCCATGAAGATTCACCCAGATGTGCTGTTTCCGCTTTTGCTCCCCCGGGTATATTGCGTGCGCTAGAT
Source organism: Anopheles maculatus (assembly GCA_002091835.1). Lineage (NCBI taxonomy): Eukaryota > Metazoa > Arthropoda > Insecta > Diptera > Culicidae > Anopheles > Anopheles maculatus. Next base: position 32,678 of record KZ061655.1, read on the forward strand.
TAAACTTTCTGGAGTTAAGCACAGGCATGAAACACTAAAAGCGAAGAGGAATCAACACTGCTCCAGCCGATGGTTTAATTTTTTATAATTCAGTCAGCTTTTTTCCACCCCAAATTTTGAAATAACGCGGTGCCACTTCAATGCAGGCTTGTGTTTGAATACCATCTGTGTCTTTTCCCAGTACTTTGCGCTTCCATCAGCAAAACACTTTCATCCACTTGCTTTTGCTGGTCTTGGTGAAATCTTAATTACTTTGTTCACTGACCGTCATTTTAATACTTGAGAGTTTCGGTACCTTATAGTTTGTTCCGAATGCTGTTTAATTTTTTAAATATGTCATTTTTAGATTTGATGGTTAACGTTTTAATATCAACCGAGTTATAAAGAAATGTTTTACATGGTTACCATTGATGCTAAATTCTTGATGATCGTGTAGTAAAAGTTTTCAAAACTAAAGAAAAAGAAGATAATATTCGGCATGCTGAAAAGTAAAAATTCAGCAACCATTGTTTTTTTTCAGTTTCTCTTTCATTGCCTAACGACCTCTTAAGGTCATGCCTGCCATTTCTGGCTTACTAGACTAATTGATACCGCATAGTTGGTTAGTCAATCCTCACTATGGGGGAACGGCCCAGATGAGACTTGAACCCCGGTCCTGCCGTGTGAAGACCGGCGCCGCTGTCGCATCACCACCGGGCCGCCCCTTTCAGTTTACCTTCTTTAAATTGTTTGATAACAATTCTTGGTTCTTTTACGTCCTTCGTACATTGCTCAGTAAATATATCCAAGCTGGGATAAAATCTCGTTCATACTGATAACGGATCAAGTTGAATTACAGATAAAGATATTCGACAGTTAAACAAAAACGAAATGAATCATGATAATTATTTCATTGACAACTTTTAAACTCATGCCTCATGATGTTTTTTTTCTTAATTTTGTTCTACTAATAATTGCTTTTGGTACTTGATATAATGAAATTTGATGGTTAAAAAAGATGCCATTCAGGTATCATGCTATGTATTAGGTAAAAATATACCGCACAAAAAATTACTTCTTCTCATATGATCGGTTGATGGTTGATAATGATGGTAATCCAATCTAGTGCCGTTTAGAGGCATCACTAGCAAATAAATCATAAATAAAAATCCATTTATGGGGCTTTACGTTCTCCATCTTCTTCTACCATCTGTCCCTTCGCACGGTTGACATCATCTATCGGCGATCGACGACTGCCAAATGACCATAGACTGTTCAGAGTTGTAGCTATTTTTATGAATTTCTATCGTCCATCCCCTATCTTCCCCTTCTTTCTGCCAATCTCGTGTTTTGTTTCGGTACGTTTGCACAATCGAGCGAAATTTGATACTAATGCTGCAAGCGGTTCTTATCGTATCCAATTGACTGTGTAATAATTGAAATTCTTAGCATTCGTTTGTGACAGACACCAAGAATCTTCTCTTGAAAAAACAGCTGAGAACATGTTGGGGAATTTGCTGACGTTCACTTGCCTACTGGACCATAAAAAGGGAGACACGCTTAAGGGACCTTCACAAATCCCTCAGTTTGGTTTCGATCTAATAAGGAAAGAAAAACTATATGGGGAAACCTGTACCATTTTTTGTTTGTTTTTGGACTGATCATTGTCAGCCCTGGGGACTGTTCAAGCGAAGAATTGGTTGTAGTGAACAGCTTGATATTGTAGCGAGTAGAATGAAAAATAACTGCTCCGTACCGTGTGTGTGTGTACGCGCGCGTGTGGGTGTATCTGCGTGCAACTACGAGTGCAATGGTGGACAGAAGAAAATAAACTTCCTTTGTAACTGTCATTGGAAAATAAATCGAAGAACTTTTGCTTCCAGATAAATCCAACCAATTTTCGACCGAACGAACTTTACGCCGTGAACTGACACTGTCAAGCTTCTCTAGTATTCTGCTGGAAGTAATCTTCGAATGACCAGCTTATCTCGAAGCATACCCTTCAAAGAATGTAAGGCAACTAAAACCATTCTCGTGCAGTTTGCTTTCAGCATTAAAACGTTCCTTTTTTCGATAGACAGCATTAGTTTTACGGCAACAATAGATGTTAACGGTTGCGAGTGGATGGGACAAATAGAATCCCCTGTTTTAAGGTAATATTAAAGATCGACAAACTTTTACTCTACACTTTTCAAAGTGTATATATATTCACATTTTCATACTACCCCGAAACGCAATTGAGTACTCAACCGGACGTCCAACAGAGTAATAACTGAGTTTTATGCTACTAATTTTGGAACAATTACGACATCCCACTTGAAAAACGGAATGGATCAAATAAAGACACCCTCTGTTTTTGGAGGGCTTTAGACAGATTGGACCTTCACAAATCCCTCAGTTTGGTTTCGATCTAATAAGGAAAGAAAAACTATATGGGGAAACCTGTACCATTTTTTGTTTGTTTTTGGACTGATCATTGTCAGCCCTGGGGACTGTTCAAGCGAAGAATTGGTTGTAGTGAACAGCTTGATATTGTAGCGAGTAGAATGAAAAATAACTGCTCCGTACCGTGTGTGTGTGTACGCGCGCGTGTGGGTGTATCTGCGTGCAACTACGAGTGCAATGGTGGACAGAAGAAAATAAACTTCCTTTGTAACTGTCATTGGAAAATAAATCGAAGAACTTTTGCTTCCAGATAAATCCAACCAATTTTCGACCGAACGAACTTTACGCCGTGAACTGACACTGTCAAGCTTCTCTAGTATTCTGCTGGAAGTAATCTTCGAATGACCAGCTTATCTCGAAGCATACCCTTCAAAGAATGTAAGGCAACTAAAACCATTCTCGTGCAGTTTGCTTTCAGCATTAAAACGTTCCTTTTTTCGATAGACAGCATTAGTTTTACGGCAACAATAGATGTTAACGGTTGCGAGTGGATGGGACAAATAGAATCCCCTGTTTTAAGGTAATATTAAAGATCGACAAACTTTTACTCTACACTTTTCAAAGTGTATATATATTCACATTTTCATACTACCCCGAAACGCAATTGAGTACTCAACCGGACGTCCAACAGAGTAATAACTGAGTTTTATGCTACTAATTTTGGAACAATTACGACATCCCACTTGAAAAACGGAATGGATCAAATAAAGACACCCTCTGTTTTTGGAGGGCTTTAGACGGATTGTGTCTTTCGAAAACCGCCTCCACCCCAAACCCCTACCATTCATTACTTCATTTAAGTTGGAATACCACTTTTAATGCCAACTCGTTTTACGGCTAGAGCGATTCTATAGGTGCGCGAGCAATAGCACCAAGGATAAACGGTACGGGCTCGTTAAGCGTTCGTTCTCTGCTAAAACCATTAGAATAAGATGAATGAATTTAAGAACCTGCTTTAAGTGTGTCCCACTATTCTAAGCCATTGCTCAAGTGTGCTTGAGTGACGAACGATTGTGAAAATTGTGAAGGGTTGCATTTCATAGCATATTTATCACAAAGCTCCCATTATTCGGATCTAAAGCTTGCGCATCGGTATACGGACGATCCAAATGGCAAGAAGTTTTAGTAAGCCAAATCCCCCAAAAAAAAAGCATATAATTATTTACAAAAAACATCACTTTTTAAATAGTCTGATAAGACAAGAGGGGGTTAAATTTTCACAACAGTTTCTCTGCCAGAAATGAGACACCTTTCACCATCCGGACCGCCTACCGGTTAGAACAATGTTTATGCCTAAGTGTTGTTCACAGGTGTGTCACAGAGCTCCTCACACACGTTATGCATCAGCGGTGTGCTAATGCTAGGCGCTTACGCTTGTACGCAAACACGAGAACACACCTCTAACGACCAACACTCCCCGGATACAATCTCCACTTGCACGTACGGGGTAACATAAGGGGTTTGGATTTATTTGCCGCTCAATCCTTTTTCACATTGCCGGCAGTGGGGCAGCAAAAGTGGTGCCTTGGGATTTTGCTGAAAGGCAGAGACCGCGGGTGAGCACGAGGGAAATCCATCAGGATCAGGAAGGTGTAGAAAATCCGCGCGTACCACTGAATGCGATAAAAGGCTCGTAAGTAAATCCACACCGAATCGGTTTTATTCGTGGCTCGCCGGTAAAACGGCTCATAAAAATATGTCCCGAAACGGTTTATGGCAGCACGATGGGGGCATTTTATTGCGGAAGACGCAAAAGTTTTGCTTTATTTTACATCCGAATGCTTTTTAGGGACGAAGGGACGAAAGGGCTGGAAGAGACATGGTTAGCGCATCCGTGCAGTGGAACAACATGTGTCTAAACGGTTTATTTATTTTTTTGTTTCGTAACATATTACAAATAAATCCGATGCTGGCTCATGAATGCATAACTATGGTCGATTGGTTTGTAAATTACTGTGGCAGTAGTATAAACCATGCCAGTGTTTAAATATCCGATAAACATATTCTCTAATGGTACAAATGGTACGTTAAGCTGCATATTTTACCACAACACATCAGCCATTGGAAAAAGGAAGGATATTATGTTTTTCTTTCACCATTATGAATAGTGAAAGTAAGTAAAAAGTTGATTTTAGCAGTAGTATCATCGAAACAAAATGAGACGTTTAAGCATTTGTTTAAAATGCTTATGTATTTTTTTATTAAATAAGCATTGATGTTGCACTACCTCAAATACTCATACTGATAACCATATATCATTCTCGATAGCATAATAGTAAGCTGGAGATGTGATTGGATATATTCCATATTACTATTTTTCTACTTCAAAACGTTAAGTCAACTTCTACTCGCTGTAATTCCATCGAAAGACATGCCAAAGTTCGCAAAGGTTATGGTTTGCTGTGTGTATGTGTAGGCATCTTTTATATCGTATCATCATCTAACACTCCACAATTATTTCACACCACGTTTCCAGCAAACATCTAATCATCATTTATCATCATCTTGAAAAATATTCAGCGCCATATTTTTCCTATTAACAATTGTTGCGCCCCTCACGATAAATCGTTTTCTTTGCATGAGCTTAACCTGATGGGAACGGGGGGAGTTGGGGGTGGGGACGCAGAGATCAGAGTTTCTCTTCGTCGTTTGAAGCCTATCCACAAACACACATTTGCCATTCATAATCTTACGCTGAAGTGAGGAAGCTGAACAGATCCGAAAATCCATTGCTACGGTTTATTGGAAGAGAAGAAAAAAAAAGCCGAAGAAAACCCACCACAGAAGATGATGCTGTACTCAAAACAGGCTTTCGATCGTGTGTTTTTTTCTTCTTCTTCTTTTTCCTTTTCTGCTGCCTCTCTGTAACAACGCTGAAGAACTTACGAATTGTGCTGAAAGGACTAGCGACGTCAGGAGTTTTCGCCAAAGCACGCATAGACGGTGCCGCGAATACCATAGTCATCTGTATTCATCACGCCCTGCACCATTATCATTATCGTCACCATCGCCGCCATCTCTGGTTGATGTGTGCGGTGGAAAAACTTGAACCATCGCCACTAGTCACTTCGTCGACCGTGTCATAAACTTTAGCGCTCCTTTGCCTCAATCTGTATCAAACATCGGTATCGCATATTCATGTTCATATGAGATTTACCATGCGTATATGCGGGGTAGATAAGGTTTTGCTTATGCTTACCGATGCCGTCCCCAGCCATGCTGCTTTTCTTGATTCCCATTTTACGCCTCCAAAAAGGACATCACGCAGCGAGACACATCAATTGCAGGGCATTAAAGAAACCGTCCTGGCCGCGTGGAACGAAGGAGATGCCGTGGAATGTCAAAAGACGACTAACTTCGCACAAAACCCTCTCTCCCCAACGCACTTCCCTCCAGGCACTACACCTTCACCATTACCTTTAGCGCACGGTTCGAAAATGTGCGCGGTAAGCGAAGCGCACGGAACCATCAAGACGATAATATTTCCCCATGCTAGACGGATATACTCATGGACAGGGTTTGTATGATAAATTGTGGAGTGTAACAGCTTTCCACTCGTGCTATATTGAATTATGCTTGGTGGTTTTTTGGTCCCTCGCACCGGTCCGTTAGCGTTCTACCGCGACAGTGCGCAACACCAACTTTCTTTCACCGGCACACACACACACACACACGTTAGGAACGTTCGAAAAGCCGAAAAAAATCATACATCACATTGTGCAATTGTGTTTATCGCACGTGGCCAATGATACGCTATGTTGTTTTCCTGCATAACTAAAAGCTGTTTAAAAGCTTTAATCTCACCGATGTGTTTTGCCTTACCTCGCTTCTGTTACTTTCTACCAAATCATACCATCAATCGTCACAAATCAAAACGAATTTATTTATCGTGAATTGAGGGTTTTGCCAGAAATATTGTTTGTGTGAACCTTTTTTTTTTAATTTGTTACTTACAGATAATTTTAAGTACTGTTTAATGGTAGCCCACACACACCAACTTTCCATGAAAAATGCGTTTTTTAATTGATTTTGTACAATGTGTACTCATGATTGCTCACAAAAAGCCAAAAGTTTGAAAAACTTTACGGATTCTGGCTCCTAGTAGACTGAATCTCATCGCATTCCCTCATGGCTGCGGGAGTCACATGTGTTTGATAATAATCCCTATAATAACACGCACCCCATGTGTTCTTGTTGCTTGTACATCAACATCTCGCAGGGATGAAACTCATAACGTACCAAAAACAACATATAGCCTCGGGTAAAAGTGGTCGGGAGTGGAGTAAGTTAAGAAAAAAAAAGAAGAATGCCACAACATGCCAACAGACGCACAATAACTACAACCTTCAAGACTCTACAAAAATGCCTTTGAGCTGTGGCTGCTGCTGCTGCTGTTGCTGCTATCAGTTTGAAATCACACAAAAAAATCCCAAACGCACAGCCACGACATGATAAGCTCTGGGCCGGTGAACAAAACAGGGGAGAACAAAAAAAAAATGAGGAAAAGGACAGCGAATTGCTGCCACTCGGCGATGGTTGGTGCACTGTCGCAAGTGTCAACCTGTTTCATCCTCTGTGCACAGTACCGCCTCCTGTCAGGGTGAACCAGCGGAGACACACGGAATCTGAAGTATCACGAATATTTTTTCGTAAATATTTTATTAAAGCTAAAACACGCCAACATCACAGACCATGAAAATGTGCAGAATCTCGCAGTCTGTGTGCTGGCGCATGGAAAATTTGCCCCAGCATCGAAAGTGACACGGTAAGCGACAAGACAATGGCACAGCAAAACACTTCCAGCACCGGCACAATAACAAAAACCTTTTAAAGCTTGTGTATTGTGGAATATTTCTCAGTGTTTGCCATACCAGGGCAGGCAGGTGTTTGGCGTCGTAAATTCTTAAACTTGAGCAAATGCTTGACAGCGCTTTTAGGTGAAAATCCTACAACCTACAATTTATGACATTTCAAAACTAATGATGCGATAGATGATGGTAGCTTGCAGAAAGTTTTTGTTTAACGTTACGTTAATTTTGAAACGAAATACGAAACACTTCTTTGCACGTAATTGTACATCGCAGTCCACAGCTGATGTGTTTAAAAGCAACGTGTGTAAACAATTTCCCAACACAAAAGCGCGATACAGTTTAAGTATTACGGACAAGGCACACATTTGCAGCAATGGAAGGTAAACAGTGCTCTTCTACATCTGCTTACGCGTGCGACTTGTTTCCCCTTAACATATTCTGCTGGAAAGTCTCCACCGCCATCGATGGGATTAGATCGTTACAGTTCCGGTGGCTCGAATGGTAAAGAGGGACCCTAATTCGTCCCCCGCTGTGAATTCGCTGCTTGTTTTCTGGCCATCGAAAGATAAACCTTGCGGATGATACCGTTTCCAGTGCGGCATGAATTTAGTGGGCCATAAATATGAGTAACAAAGAAGATTAAAAAAGGGAGAATTTACGCGTGAAATTTTATATTCTGCGCACTCTGTTCCGCCCTCCCTAGCTAGGGTTTGGTGTTAAGGTGTGAAACAACTCATTACCTTGATTAAACGCAACGGTATTGCGGAATAAGGTAGCCGAGAAGTGGTTGAAAAACGTTTGCACGAAAGCGAGGGGGAAAAATTTGATGGTTGTGTAAGTTTTTGTTAAATATTTGTATTTAAAGTTGATAGAAACTCTTAGAGAACTTTTTTGTAAATGAAAACTTAAGGGCGATGCCTAACACGTGTTTAAGTTATCTGCATGAACCAGATAAAATGTGCTTGATGTAATTACAAAATATTGTTAAACCCAGTTTCAGTAAACTTTCCAAGACACAAGCATCGTTCTACAGTTCTTCGGATACGTACAATGCATCTCCAATACTTTAGATCTCAATAATTTTGCATATCATTTTGCAGAAGTGTTTGAAGACGAAATGGAAACGAAATAAAACTCCACCCCCAACGTGGTGATGTATTTTGCACTAGCTCGGAAGCGACGGCGTCACGCCACATTATTCATTATTCGTTGCACTCCAATACCAAACATCACATCACTGGTTTTGTTTTTCAAAGTCGACTAAATTTATTGCTTAAATTAATTTCATTACTTACCCCTCTTGAATTAAAATGCTGCATACCATTGCACTTGGGATGGGATGCACTTTGCGAAAATGTACCGAATGAAAAAAACAAACCCAAAAGCCCCCATCCTCCTAACGTGACAGCTGCGATCATGATTCACAAGCACGTTTCAACATGGCAAGACCGAATCGGACCTGTCGTATCAAACCTACCATAGCAACGTGGTGCTTTCCCTTTCGTAGTCCCGCAACTGTCATACTTTGTAATCAGTCAGCAAGGTACGGGAAATGTGCCTATGGCAACCATTTCTCTTTTATTCTACCGTGGCAATGACGGAATGAGCAAAGAGATCGGGCTTTTAAAATTTATGATCTAGTTGAGTTTGATGAATTGCATGTCGCATGTGTTGTCATAAAACAAATTACATCAAACCTTTTGGTTGAATTCGTCCAACAGGGATGGTAGGTAAGCACAATGGCGTTGGGTTTAAAATTCTGCCTTACTCTGCCTCTCTGCCTACTCTATTCCATGCTGCCGAACTGTGGTGAGAATCAAGCAGCAATTCCGTTTATCCCATTCGGCGTGGGTTGACTTGGGAGATTAATGAAATAAAATATGAGTGCAAATTAATTTGACCGTGATTTTAATGAGGGGAGCAAGTGTTCTAGCGCATGCTAAATAGTTTGTGTAATTAGTGCTTGTTAAGTAATCGTTTTTAATGCAATGTTTTGGGACGATGGTTAATAACTAAAAGCTAGCAATGGTAACTAGCGGTGAAGCACAATTCAATTCAATCTTCATTGTAATTATACTCGTATTTGTACCCTCATACTCTACAATTTCATAAGATGCTTCGTATGTATATTTTACGGTATCAGTAAAACATTATAAATCTTCGCTAATAACAATTACCTAATCCTGCCTTGTGCGGTCTCACTGACACACTACCACTCCGCCGTCTGTCGAAGGCAGCAGTAATACTGTTTCCTTCTTTAGCAATTGCCGTTAATGCCGCAAAACCAAAGTCAGCTTTCGACTCTTGAACCTTATGACCGCGGGCAGCAAGCTCTGCCAACACATTTGCATCGAAGCCCTTCTCATATTCGACCTGCATCGGTGCTAATTGGTGATGAATTCGCGGTGCATTGATGGCCTCACAGAGACTTTGCTTGAAATACAAATGCCGAAGAATAACCAACGTCGTCGCAGTGGTAATTCTGGAGCCTCCCGCTCCTCCAACTACCATTCGCACGTTACCTTGCCGATCAATTATGATCGTCGGAGACATTGACGAAAGTGGTCGTTTCTGTGGTACGATAAAGTTGGCCGGCGAAGGAGATAGACCATAAGCGTTCACAACACCTGGCGTGGAAAAATCATCCATTTCATCGTTTAGGATGATACCGGTCGAAGGAGAAACTATTAACGAGCCAAACCTACAAGCGTTAAAGCGTAATGATTAGTCCTCAGTCCAGCAATAAATTATCGCTCATATTACACACAGATAATTAATCGTGCTTGTTACGGCTACTGCGTCTCCGTTGGCTGCCAGTACCGAGACGTGTGCGGTTCCTTGATCTTGCAGGCCAGCAAAATCTGCCCCGTAATAGTCGTAACTATCGAATGTCGTGTTACTCACTATCATGTCACGAACGTAGGCAACATAGTTTTTGTTTGTCATTTTTTGCAGTACCGTATTTACGGAGGTAACGAAACGTGGGTCGCCCACCTTCGTGCGTAGTCCGTAACCGTGCTTAAAGCTTTCAACAACCCGGTGCCACGTTAGAGGATCATTCACCGACAGATCCTTGTATCCATCCAGAATTGACAGCATGTAGCTAAGAATTGGACCACTGCCTGGAAGTGGCATGGAATGTACATTGTAGTTGCGGCGTAGCTTAGCACGCGCTGGCTTTACCCATTCAGGTCTGCAAAATGTGAAGCATTTGTTATAGTTTTGTATGTTCTGTTGAAAATACACAAAATACAAAATACTCGAACACAACGTTACCTGTAATTGTAGAAGTCATTCGCCGTGAGAATGCTGCCGACATTCTTCAAATCTTCCATCAACTTTGGCAAAAGCGTTCCATTTTGACTGTACAAAGCGTCAGCTCCTTCTACGGCAATTACTTTCAAGGATTCGGCCAATGTTGGTCGCTTAATACGGTCGCCCACCTTCCAGGTATCGTTCGTTGCAGGGTTGATGAATATTTTCGCCAATGCAGGGTACGTCAATATTAGTGACTTCTTTGAGGATAGTATTTTGTCCAAATAACCGGTAACGAGGGACCCCTTGGTGCATACATCGATCGTCGGTTTCACGAGCGTTTTCCAGGGAAGTCGGCCATACTTTTGATGCAGCTCCCAGTAGCCCTTGAGCTCTGCAGGTACGGCAATCGATAGACCACCCTCAACGGCGGCTTTACCGTTTCCGACGTACATATTTTTGGCAGCTGCCGCCGGTGCGACCTCCCTCGAATCCAAGGACTCGACGATGCCCGATGCTTTGTTGTAGATGGTCAATACAAAGCCGCCACCGATACCCATACTCTGCGGAAGCGAAACACCTTCACAGAACAGGGTTGCGATGGCCGCATCGGCTGCGGAACCACCTTGATCAAGCATGCTCATTCCAATTTCGGCACATTCGGCCGCGTTCGAGGTTACCGCAGCGCGGGCATTGTTTGTTGACTGCGATCGGGCCGTGTGCCACACCAGACACATGACTATTACTAATACACGCCAGCTACAAATATAATATGAATAATGTACGATTTCAAAACAAAAAACTGGTCATGAGTGCACGGATTAGATTATTACAACATTAATAAATTCACAAAAAAAGTAGCACATTTTTTACACATTACAGGTACTGCGAAGCACATTCATCACGGCTGTCTTTTTTGTGCATCGTTTCAAACCGAAAAATACCAACTGTATCATCATCTGCTTTAACAACCTGACATTGGCGCAACAAGACACAGATAAAACTCACCGCCGCACGGGTTCGCTTGGGATTTCCTTCAAAATTTGCATTTCTGCTATATCACCAAACTGTACACCACATCAACCACAATTCGATACTGATGAGCAGCTAGCGTTCCGCGTATGTTTTATACCCGATACTAAAGACGAAATTGTGTCGATTCGTGTGCCGTTCGTACACAAACACGTTGAATGTTGTTCACCTGATACAATTGATGGAATGAGCAGAATGAAACTAACTAAGCCTCAATAATTCTCCGAATTTCGTTTCTCACCGACAACAAAAAAAGCATGAAATGAAATACAATGAAATGTTTTTATCTTCACCAAGTGTAACGTAGAGTTCAGTGGCTCTGTAATTGTGTCAGACGCACCACGCTGAGGTAGAGCCGTGTAGAGCCATTAAAAAAATGTAAGAGAACCATAATCCGCATTTAATTCAGAGAAATTGGTAACCATTCTCCAGGAACTTTTTTTTTTAAGTTTTATGAAACCTAGTCTTATGTCTGTTGACGATATGAAATGTAATGGACAGCTGATAACAAATACTGATTGAGCTTCTGCTCATAGATAAATGAATGAACATGTTCAAACCGTTATCCAAACACATTAACGCTACGGTGGTACTAGTCACAAGTAATGGCATGTATTTTACCTTTCAACAAATGCCATTTTATGCAGCCAAATTTCACACATACGCTATATAACAAACTTTGTGGAATGCAACGCAAACCGGAATTAACACTTTCTACTTATTAATCAATATTGAATGTTTATTAAGATTGATCGATCGCTTGTTTTACAGCGAAGTCACTTTCACGAAGGATGTACATTATTTGGTATCCTCTCTTGAGACTACTACACTTACGACTGTCTGAACCGCACCCATGCATCGAATGTGGCACCTACCACACAGTTCGATGTCGTGTTGACCCGTTTCTCCTTGTGAGTACATGTCACTGCGTCAAGGTCTGCTACACGTCCAAGACAACCCTTTCCATAGAAATTCATACATCGGCCAGGCCCCCAGGAGTGCGAAAGTGGGGTTTCATATTGTGAGCTGCTGCATCGCTAAACGATCAGCCGATCAACTAGCAAAAGCCAGTTTGTTGTGGTAGGTTTTTGAAGGTTGTTGCATCACCATCACGCCGAAACAACTGCTACTCTCTGCCATCGTGTATGTGCTTGTATCGATGTCGATTTGTATAGAAGTTGTCCGGCCCCGGGGTCGAAACCAGTATTGAGTTTTTTTTAGTGATCATTTTTTGTATGATTAGTTTGGGTACTCGGTATGAAAATAATTGATGAATGATTTGCTGTTGCTATTGAATTAGATACGTAAGCGTAAAATTAACGATTGTTATAAGAAGACACGCAAAACAAAAACCTTAAAATGTATGCAACAGGATGCAACAAGCAGAGACTCCATCATCATCTATAGGCACTTTAAGTGCCGTTTGAAGATGATCGAAAACCATCTATTGTACAATAAGGCTTCCTAACAGAATTCTTTTACCGATGCAAGGAGGTGTTGGAATATTTTTCGTCATATTATTAAAGTATTATCTCAACATACAAATACAACCTTATGTTGAATTTACTCCGGTGGATGTTACGTAAACCAAGTCGTCTATTTAGAAATGCCAGACTCATTGATGATGACCGGAACAAGGCAGTCTCATCTGAATCTCTCTGATATCAAGTACAAGTGTGTTTTTTGCAATTAATTTTTCACATGAGACTTCACTTGTTCATTTTTACATACTTTCCACTTTCAATTCTTTACTGTTCATTTTGCTTTTCTTTTCTTTCGAAAATTAAATGAAATAAAACTTTGCAATTTCTCACACCATTTTCCCCAACATCTCATACGCGAATGACTTCTAGCACTGTCATTAATGGATTTGGAACATCATACCAAGGGGTACGGTGGGTAATGGTACTGAGCACATAAAGTTTGCATCCAAAACTCTTATCATACAGTAATTTTCCTTCATAATGGCAACTTTTTCTTTCTTGTGTTTCTTAACAACGAAATCATTTACAATAGATCAAATCCTCAAGCTATCCTACATTACTGGATACACAGTCCAGAGGAATAGAAATTTCGCCTTTGCGATGATGAATCATTAGCATACATTAAAGTTTAATGTTAATGAATACATATCAAAACATACCAGTTTGATTGCCATATTGTAGCAGGAAAAATTTACATTAATGTATTATAAGGGACGCGATTTTTTAATTTAAATTGTATGTTTTTCATAATATATTTTCTGATTTATATTTGTTGGTACAAATTAAAATCGCTCAAAAACGCCAGGAAGAGTTCATACCTTTATTGAAATTTTTCACTTTTAAACAACCACTAGAACATATCTTAAAATATGTTTACCATTCATTTGTACACTCTTAATAAATCAAATCTGATGGATGTGCCAAAACAAAACGCTTCCTAGCTGTAAGTTCTTGTACCGTCGAACCGTTGGAAAAGCTATTTTTCATGCAAAGCTGAATTCAATTCGATGAGTTAAGTGCTTACTTTCATTGAAAGCGATGAATGATTACCCATTCATCAGCTGGAATCATTCTTATGCACTTCCTAAGTACAAGTTCTTAGCAAACGGATCCTGCCAGAGCTGGTGTGGTGTGTGTGTGTGTCTGTGTTGTCCTGCTGCTGGTTTACCGTTTTCTGTATCACCAGCTTGGTACTGCTAGCAAGCTATAAATTTTTATGATTTACGTGGCCATCGTCCATAATTTTTCTCGCCTCTTTCAACTTTCTATTTCTCCGTATTACCTTGGTCATTGTGGGCTTGGTAAAGGTACCACACCTGCTGATATTACTCATTTTTCATGCTTACCTGCGAGAAGAAGGACATGATATTTTCACTGTTTGCGTTTGGTGAGTAAAAATCGGTGCCGTGCTAAATCCTGCCGCCGATACGAGCAGTACTAGCACTAGCACCAATCGTTCTAATGTATTGATTTTTGCTTTCGAATTTGAATCGAGTGAAATTGAAATCAAAAAAGTATTTGAAATAATTGTTACAACCAAACTAACGGATTTTTTAGGTACTTTATCTTATACAACTAAATCAATAAAAATAAATGTTAAAACACAGAAACTGTTACATTTGTTGCATATGATTCACAAACAATATGAGACAAAATTTCCAATATTTGCCATTGGATTACATCACCTTGCTTTAAGCATCAGTTTCACTAAAACCGTTTTCCTGTTTTCTTGTGCAAAACTACCAAACTGTCTTAACCATTACAGCTCCCACATGTAGTATCGACTAGCTGCCTGGTACAGCTTACATAACGCAAATGCACCATACCTTTCAACATTATCTACTTTTCTCATTCAGAAATAGCTACTTTTACATCAATAGTCAGCTGCTACCACCAAAAATGTTCGCTTTTCTGTTTCTTTTTCCTCTTCTCTGAATGGACGCTTCTGCAAAAGCAGAGACAAGATTGCACACAGCCCAGCAGCAGCAAGAAGGGCGATGAAACCAAAACCGATGGAAAGTTTACAACTTCCGCGAAAGAATCATATAAAAACGAACAAGCTGTTTCCCCGGACTTTTTTCGTGCACTCAGCGCTGGTGCGCTTTAAAAAGTTGTCATTTTTCTTATAATTTTATGATTATGGAATTTCTTTCTTCCGGTTACCTTTTGGTGGTGAAGGAGGACTGTTACTGGAAACGAAACTTGCTAAAAGACTGCTTGGTTGTTCGAAAATATTTTTCTTTTAGCAAGTTTTGACTAGTACGAAGCGTGGAATAACAAACTATTTTTACTAAAATTAGAATTGTGATTTAGTGACTGATGGTGAAAACATTTTGAAACTCATAAGGACGTTTCATTGGAATCCTTTTTGTCAACAAATTCGTTTTCAAAATTGTTTTTCATCCAGCGAAAGCCAAGCAATTAAAAAAAATAGATATATACAATGAAACGTAAAAATGATACTGCTCCACTATGTGTGTTATGTATTAATCAACAGTTTGCATGTAGAATGTAATTTTTAAACTTTGGTATTAACAACAATATGATAACATATTCGTTTTCATCACAACCAGCGCCAGCAACGATTTATTTAAATCAACCAATAAATTTATAATCGATCGAGCAACAAACACCGTCCCAAAGCCCTACGTTGGAAAAATGGTAATTTTATTTACAACCCTGATTTTTTATTCAGTCACTAGTGGCACGGTAAATTTTCTTCCACCACAGGGCAAGATGTTTCCAAGATCAGACGACCAACAAAGAAGTTGAACTTTCGATTCCCCGCATCCATCCTTGGCGCAGCGTTAAACCATCCCGACATCCATCGCATTCTAGTTCTTTTGCCAGTTAAAGTTTTTCTCCCTCTTTTACCATCGAACGTCTATTGAAAAAGGAAGATGTAAAAAGGCGAAAACCATCGACCCCGGGAAAACCGGCAACCGGAATGATAGTAAAACGCAACCCCAAAACCATGCGAAAAATCACTCCGCAAAAGGAAAAATCTACCTAGGCCATATGGCGAAGTGGTTTGCGTCGGTCGGTAAGTTAGGATGGCATTTACAACAAACGCAGGTCGGAAAAGTTATCAAAGTTATCATCAAGCATCCTCCCACATTACCGTGCTGTGAAATGTGTGCAGAAGGGAGAATATCTCCATAAAAAAAAACACACACACACACACACACACACACACAACCCACAAATAGGCACACAGATGAGAAAGAACGAACACGACCGATCCCCCGTAGAATAAATCTTAAGAGCTTTTGGTAGTTTAAAGTTTTTTTTTCTCGCTTTTTTCGAAATTGCATTCAAAACCTTTGGCGCAGAGAACCGTATTCACCGTTCGTAATCTGTCGAATATTTTATGGTTCCTAGAAATTTAACTTCGTTCACACGAAGGCTTACATTTGGAAGCATTTTAATGGCCATCAACGCTCGATGCTGAATTTATCTTCTAGGTTAAGTTTTCTATAAGGGCACCAGAAGAAGAAGATAACTCTTCAAGAGTTACACAAAGCTTTAAAAGCTGAAAGTATTAACATGCAAAACAAATTTCGAATCAAAAATCGTGCAAAGGTATAAAAACATAACATGTAGCCCATATAATCCAATTTCTTACGATAAGACAGGACATAACAGACATAAAGGAACTTATGCATCTTATCGGTTGTTTGTTTTTTTTTAAATCAATTACTTAACCGTAGCTAACTATTATGTTTAAAAAAGAACGGGAAAAAGAGATTACTGCTTCTAATTAAACATGAAAGACTCTTATTCCCTCTTATTCACGAACCTGTTGGCCAAGGGCGAGTAACTTCGAATAAATAATTAAAACAAAGATTTAGTAATCTTTGCAACAGATTTAATCAAAGCAATACCATGATCATCTTCGCAACACTTGTCCTTGCTTAACTGAGCAAGAGTTTCTTTCCGCTTCTACATCAATCTTAATCGAACTTGTCTTAAGCATGGCTTTAATTACAAATTCCCTCACTACACGCTCTATCGTCATGTTCTGCTCCCGAGCAAACCCTATTTACGTGAAGCTATAACAAATACTAATGTTGCTGAACGAACTCATTTCACTGCGCTAGCATGCTCGTTATCGACAACTTACCCTAGCTGCTCGTCTAACAATCCTTGGGCGCATCCTGAAACCAATGCTCGATTTCGCACACTACACACACACACATACATGAGACTGCTGCAAAATTTTGGCTGCACAACGACAAGGGTTTACAACTTTTGTTCTCTTATTATCGGTCCTAAGCTAGAACATTTCATCAGCGTTGCGATACGATGGAATCTCGACACACAGGGAAGTTGTAACCTTTAAGAGCACCCTCAGTAGGTGTGCTCTAATGCTACGGCTACTGCCAATTCTTTGCCACATAATGTTCAAGAAGCGGGGGATTAGTGCACAAAACCACCTTCTTTCGGTGGATGCCGTCGTTGATTCGCACTAGGGCGTACTTGAATGGCCTATTTACAACCTCTCCGAGGTGCCCAAATGGCACACCTTTTCCGATCCCGGCAAAAATGAGAGATTCCGTAAAAGCATAAATTTTCTTATGAACGAGCACGGCAAGTGGGGAACCATGAATTGATCGAGGAACGGTTCCCACTATTCCTCGCCCAGCACAACCGGCAGGAGGACAGCTGGACGGGGCTTGCAAAAACCCGACGAGCAAACTCCAATACGATTTGCTATTTTCGGACAATGATTTACGGTTATGAGCTTAAGGCTTCGCTCTGCCTTCATAAATACTGTTGAATCGTTTCTGGCGCTCGCTCGCTACGTTCTTTTTGGGTTTTGGCTGAACTGTCTGAAGCGTCTTGCTTCTCCGCACAGGTGGCCGGGAAACGCGAACCCATAACAAAAGCATGGACCAACACCTTGGATCATAAGTAGCACTCGTAATTGTTGCATTGGACGATGATAGTGTAGTTGCTCCGGTGGGAACCAACGGTAAGAGCAAATAGTGACCACCAGGTGCAAAACCGGCAAACCGGGCGGAAAAGGTTGTATAGTGGTGTTATGTACTAGCGACATGAATTACTCCTTGATGGCCTCTTCTATGTCTTACAGCTTGATCAGCAGTCCTTCCATTCGCTTGTGCCTTTGGTTTTTGGTACTACAAAAGAACAAAAAACTGTAAAACATAGAAATTATTGTATGCTTGTATCCTTTTTGCAAACGGCTTTTGGCGAGCCTTGAGAACAAAAACCGCTTTCATGGTGCTCATTATTCTCGCACATATTTAAGTGTTTATTTCACATTGGCACATAAAAAAAATCGTATCGTATATTTATTTATAACTACGTCACTGGGTAATGTTTCATTCTTTGTTTTCTATCTCAGTATAACATACCTGCTCTGCATCCCAACAATATTTTAAATAATGTGTTTCGCGCTAACCGCAAAACGATTTTCTGCGAGGCTTGTAATTTTTGAAATATAGGAACTTTACAAACTTTATTCGGAGCTTTCTTGCAATCGACCTTTCTACGTTGTGTATGTTTCGTTCTGACTTTCTTCTTGTTCTTTCTTCCTATCTGTTCTACCTTTTCTTTTGTGCCATACCCTTATGGCAAAGCTTCGCTTCAAACACGCTTCCTTCAACACGCTTCGACAACAGAACGCTTGCGAAGCGTTCTGCGCGAACATAATGATACCTCATAAAAATTTGATAGAAATGCATATTTAGCATATTTGACTAGGCGCCCCCTTCAACACAAGCATTGAAAACTGTTCAGCTCAGTTTTGCTTTGACCAGTGACACAAAGTAAAGCGTGTAAAATACCATATTTTCTATACGCGACTCTTGTTTGGAAAACTGGGAATAGCAAGACTGACTATCCAGCTACTGGCAAAACTAAATCAAAGATAGCCAGAAATGGCAGACCGAGGTTACAGTCTCAAAGAAGAAATTATTTAACTCAATAACACTTTGATGTCTATATCAACAAATTGTTCGACGTACAACACGCATAAACAATTTGTAATAGGTAAACACATCTAACGTAAAATGTCAAGTAATCATGTCTCAATGAAAGCCAAATCCTTTGACGTCTTCATACACAAAAGATTGACATTTAGCGCTTAAAGAAGAAAAACATACACATTGTTCGAGAAGTTAAGAAGTTCGGCTAAGAATTGTCGATCGAAAAGGTCATCGTGGTGTAAAAGAGATTAAATAAAATGTTCCAATTTCAAGCATCTTTGCTCCACCCATCGTCAGCATAAGCGGATGGATGCGCCATTTGGTATCATCATAAATGGCCCCTTCGTTTTTTAGTAATATCCCATCCCTTTATAAGTAATCGCTTCACACAAAAAAAAAATAAAACGATAACCAACACAACTGAGATGCTTCACGAAAAGGAAACGGTCGCAACGAGTCGCACGGCTAAAACTTGCTCCAGCAGACAATTTTTCTTCTGTTTCTACACCATGCTGCTTCGTGCCTTCCACCAATCTGAAAATGCTCCCCCGTTATCTGCTGAAAGCAAAACATCGCAGGTTATAATGCTCCAGAGTGAAGGAGTGCTTTAACAGGAACGAATCAAGAAAAACATTAAAAACATCTGCTCTTTATTATTTTAAAATTTTCCACTGAGAAAACGAGATGAAGTGTTCTTCACAACGGTTCGTCTGAAATGGCGTGGTATGGGCAGTGTAAGGGATTTGTCTAGCCAGACCTTTTTTACCCACTGGCGCTACCGAATTCTTCGCAAATTTACAAGGAAACAGGATTCCCTTTATCAGATAACATTCGTGCAAGAATATCTTCCTTACGGTTCGGTAAGAGTGAACGGAAAATGTGTTCCAGAGTCATCAGACAGATGAAGTGTAGGGGGATCCCAATAAGGAGATATTGGAAGTAAAAGAAAGAGACGCCATGACAGCAGTTACAATGGCTGCCACATGATTACTTCTTTTCTTGATTACGTGGACCTTCTCATTTCTTCATTCGGCAGTCTGTCTGGAAGTTACATTCGACTTGTATTGGCTATCGTTTATTAACAATCATTTACATTAATTTTGTATATTTTCTACTATCGATAGGTCGATTAGGCTGTATAAGTTACCTATGTACCTAGTATGCCTATGTAGTTGGCAGGCATCTTGTTTTCATCTTATCCCGCGTGGACGCGATAATAATTTGCTTAAAGTTTGTTTGATTTGAGAAAGCGCTATCTTGGCTGATGCTAAACCACACGTATGCTACAAGATGAAACATGACAAATTAAATCATACTACGTAAACAATACTAAAAAAAGAAGACCAAAACACAATTCTTTGATAAAACAATCCCAAGAAAAGTGATACGAAGCGAGAAATGGTCTTAAAAGATTACTACTGCGGTACAGCTTTCCTACCAGTGCGCCCTCAACGAAGAGGAAGTACATCTAAACTTCGAGAGTCAAGTGAAAATGATTTAATTAAAATTTTCCACCACGTATAACCGGGCGGAAAATTTAATAATTTCCTACAATCACGAAACTATTATGACATTAACGCTTTGCACGAGACATGATGGCAAAGCGTAACGTACACTCCGGAAGGTTGGAGTGGTGAGTTATCTTGTGTCGTCAGTGGAATAACTTTTATCATATAAAAACGTATCCTTCTACCTACCCAGCACCACCCAGAGAAAGGCAGGAAATGCGCACAAAGGAAGATACCATCATGTGTCTTTAATCGTAGAACCACGATAAATCAGGAATTTGCTGTAGATCTGTTGAAACGTTGAAAAACTTTTCCCTCTGGCAGAGCTAGCGTGGAAACTGCTAGAGCTATAATCGAGACTTAGTTCGTATGCCACGTAGAGGCACAGGTTTAAACATTTTTTTAACAAAGTATTTCTCTACGTATTTTGACTCTTTAAAAAGGCATTTTGAAGTAGAAACGTTTATTTAAAAAAAAACATGTGTTTAGCCGAATAGCAGCTTAATTTTACAATAAAAAAGTGTTATAGTTTACTTATCAACTACACATTTAGTATACTCACATATACTATGGTTTCCTTCCTTTAATCCACTTCCACTACAATTGGTTCTGCTACTCAGCTCAACCTGCAAGCAAGACGCTGTAAGTAAGTAAGAAACAAGCAAACATTCCCCGCGGTGTGGTTTATGTGGTTTAGTTTCAGCTATACATACATGCGTTACGAAATGTTTCCCAGTCTTCACTAACTGAAGGAATTTTGCGCTCTCCTACCGTGACTACTACTAGCGCAAGAGTTGTTCTGCCTTTGGGTGAGCTTCCGCTAGAGATAATCTACGTCTCGTATATGTGCCGACGTGTGAGTCGTTCATCGAGTGCTGAAATCCTTTGCCGCACGCATATTTCAGTCCTGTGCAAATCATCATCCTTTTACACCAGCGGAGAGATCCACACAATGGGTACACTAATTAAAGCTGACTTTGTTTATTGTTAGTCTAATGGTGGGTGTTCGCTTTCCCATGGTTGTACCGGGCTCGGCTCAACATGGGCTAACATGCGTCAGAAATGAAATCACCCACAATCTTGTCCGCTCTTTCCTTGCCGGTCCTGCCCAGGCGGGATGTGGTTTTGACATTTCAGCTGGCGTTAAATCCTTCACTGCCAGCTTCGATAGGTTGGCCGGCTCGGCTCACAGAACAAGAACAGTCCAGGGTGTCAATAAATTGTCCGTGTACGGCATCATCATATCAAAAATAGGTGCTAGAGAAATAGAAGGAAAAATTGATTAATGGCATCCACAGAGCGTCCCATCGAGGGAAGGTTCGAAATCAAGAGGGTACCGGCACCGTCGTACGTCCTCCCACATGTGCTTACATTGGCAAACATGCTCGCATTGTTCAGTTCATTTTGTTCTCGTTTTCATCGCAACCCTCCAACCACCACACACCGCACGCTTTCGAACTCCGTAAAATTGATGATGATGAAATCCACAGAAGCCGCCGTAACGCCAAGCGCTATGAGCCCATCGTGCAGCAGCTCATTGTTGATTGGGCTTCGTATTAACGAAAACACTGAACTGCACTTGATCTCTGCTTGTATCCCTGCTTGGCGTGTATTGACGCTACCGAGGAGGGATGGAGGATTACAGCGACAGCGGTAATTAGAATACTTCACACGATGTTCGGTAAACTTCATTTTCCATTGATCATTTGTGATCCAGTGAAAGGTATGGGATATGCTATAGTTATGCTTTGTTTCATACAGTCTGAATTTTTCCAAACTTAAATTTAGAAATTTTACAAATTATTAAATTAAATACCATACGTTGAATAATTCAGCAAAAAAATTCATTCAAATCAATGTCATTACTTTCGCAATGATATCAAAACGAACATGCTCTCTTGACCAAATAATCTTTGGAACAGGCATTGAGGAACTCTTTCAATTTCGTTTTCAATAGAACCTAAGTAGCATTTTGTTCGTGTAATCCGTCTGGTCGCTTCATACTGAAACCATACCAAACACTAGCCCATACCAAGGAAACGGTGAAACTCATTCAGCAACAAACGATCGGAATGTCGGATACTCTTAACTGCCTTATTTTACATGGAATTGGGACAACAAAACCACCATAACTTGAAAATTAACTTATTAACAAAATCTCATTAAAGGCAACCACCAAACCAAAAAGTTTCCGCCCTCTCACACCGCATACCGTGGCGCTAGTCGAAACATCCTACGTCTCCAAACGACAAGACCTCTTAGAGCTGAAACCATTTTTAATTTCATGCTTCAAATCAAATCATTTCGTTTGCGTACACACTATCAGGCTCATTTGACTCACCGACCGTTTGTGTGTGCGACAAAGTTTTGTCCAGCTCCATTTGCCGGATCCCCAATACCCAACACCATCACGCACTTTGTAGCAGTAGGAAGCAATCTTTCATCTTGCACAGCTGGCGATGTTTTTCCGTAACTTTGGCTATTGTTGTAAATGGCCGTCTTTTTCGACTAATCGACTTTGCAACGTCCCTTCGACAATTGTAATACCAACCAAGCATGTCTTGCTGCTTCGCAGTCAAAATCGATGCGCTGTATATATTTCATGTGGTATATTTTTGGCAAGTGTTGTTCGGCGCAAGTGAGCAAGAATCATTAAATCCCACAAAGTGTGTAACTTTGCTATCCACCACAACATGATAATGTAATCAGAGCTTCTTCATGCTGTAGATACTGCACCCAGGGATACTACACCCAGGGGACAAAACAAAAGTATCAACGGTAGTTTATGTCGAAAGTATGGGGTATTCTTTCAGCCTGTCGGTGGTATCGAAATTACACGGAAAGGTTATCAACTTTCGTCTTTATTGTTTCACGCATGCCTTCCAATGCGTATACCACGAAAATCATCGATTTATTGATTTACTTTTCATTTAGAATTCGATCCTTTCATTTACTTTGCGTAGTAATTTAGTAGTACAATTATTATATATTATATTATTAATTACAATCGTTTATGTAATGCTATTCACTCTATCGTCTATCCTTTGCCGGGAGACGATGCATTAAATGTGAATGGAAACGTTTTTAATTATTGTTAATCACATTTTTCATCATGCATAAGTCGTTGGACTGTAGTTATCCGTCACATATCATAGTACCTGCTACTAACTATTGACTATTGACTCAAAAGTAGTATAACGAGATAAACCAAATCCCATAAGAATACTGCTTACAAATAGCTAATTCCAGCACTACAATCATAATAAAAATTCTTAAAGGGCTCAGTGCCGGAAATCACGAAATAGCCTATTAGTGCTGTTTGGTATGATTTTTAATTTACTTATGTGATATTTGTTTAGTCATACGGCCAGGTCTTGAAATATTAATTATTTTCATATTAATATAACTATTACATCATGTTTTCATTTGATGTATAACAGCTGAAGTACTAGAACTTACCCTTAAATAATGTAAATGTTGCAATTTCAACTGTTGACCATAATTTATAGAGGTTTCGAAATCTCGAAGCTATTACTTACTGTGAACATTGAAGCGAGGTTCCGCTACATTACTTTGTGTTGTTTATTTAACCACTTACACCGTTGTTGTCAGTCATAGAATAACTTATTTATTTAATCTCCAGTATGACGGCTGGACGCCGTATTTTCGTCATAGAATAACTCACTATAATTCTTTTTCTACGTAACAGGGACATTTTATATATTTTTCGACCATTTGACGAGCTCTACTCTGGTTAAATAATTTTCCAACATGCTTTGGTGTATGGTTTTCTCAATAAAACGATTATGAAAGCCTAAGTACAAAAATGGTGTTAACTTTAGCGAAACGTCAAAAGTCCTGGTTACGATCAAATTTAAGTCTGTATAACCTCAACAACAATCGCTTTTGTTTTAACCAACCCTCCCCCCGATTAACAACAACGTCCCAAAATCCTTTATGTTTGTGGGATCAAGAACACCCGCTTCAAACAAAACAATCTCCCTTCGCCAGTTCGTTTATGGTACAACGATTCGCCAAAAACCCCTCTTCGTTGTTGTTTACGCATCAAAACGGACAGGGGAAGCTCATCTGCATATTTTACCTATCTCCTGCCGACAAGCGGCACCAGATGAGCCAGACGAGCGGGATACAGTAAGCGTGCACACAATCCGAAAGGGGACGCGATGTTGAGCAAGCAGCAAGCGAGAACAATATCGGTTAGAAGCAAAATAACTGGCTCAAAATAAGTAATGCAAACGATGGAGCCGAGCATATGGAAGATGACAAGAGGGAATGGTAAAGAAGGAATTTAAATACAACTGCCCATTTAGTTAGCTCCAAGTTACGGACAGCCATACGGACCAAACGATTGGGTGGAATTTTCAGCAATCAAAATAATCGTAAAAAAACATATGCCAAATTTCTGCCCTGATTAGATCTTTATTGATTCTATGTTTCATGAAACATGAATAAATTATTTTATTAGCCATTTGACCCATTCTCAGCCCATCTTCTGGCTTACAGCAGTTATAGCTACGCCCATTGATTATGGGAAAATTGACTGATGCCGTTGGCTGTAAATTGTAATGCAATACAAACAATACTTTAAGCGATCGTTCTATCTTCAATGTGACGTTGGGTTTTACATTTACATTGAATTTGGTTTCCATATATACGTGTATCATACTTAAAGTAAAGCCTAAACTTATTTATAACAATTACTTCACAACAGACGTTGCCTTTGTAAAATACAATATATTTTATAAGCAATCACAACAACACAGTGCACATGGATCTAAGGCCCGTAGTTATTACTATGATGCAGACAAACTCATCTCACCTTCGCTTAATTCGTTTCAACCTTCTTTTTTTTTGTAGTAAATAGCGATGACGGCATCGGCAAAGGTAACGCACTCCCAATATACCTTCAGCGTCATCATCGGGAGCCTAATTACTAACACCGGTTGTGTGCATGCTTAGGGAGAGAAAATCGTTTAAAAATACAATAAAATTTGAATAATCTTCACATCAATTTTAATTTTGCTTGGGCGTGACTTGAATGCTCTTTTGCGTACCATGTTTACGATCGTATCCATTAGAGGATGCTCCAAACTTTTAACAATCATAAAAAAGTACAACATAGCAATCTATACAATGTAATATGTGGTTGATTGGTTAGATTTTATGTAGATACTTTGAGTCATTAATCTTTATATAGTTTGTTATATTTAATCCTATGTCATAATGCAGAAATGGTGGAACTTTAACCTTATACAATTTCAAAAATATAATTATTTATCAAAATTCCTATTAGATAATATAGTTTACGTTGAATTTATTCAATTTGTTATATCTCTATCGTTATCAACATTGCTGCATGTTGGAGTTATTATTAGGATTTTTACATGTAGATTAGGTAGTCTGCTATCAGGTGATAGTAGCGGTGGAAGAGCGATAAAGTTATCGGTTTCCGACCTTTTCTCCATAGTTCAGAATGACTACTACCAAAAGTGTTGTGGTTCATCTACACAACAGATTCAGATCCAAATCTTATCTGAAACGTATAAAGTCCTGACTGTGACTTCAAACGTATTACTGACCTCCCTCCTGCCACAAAAAATATGAAAGTTAAATATAAAGCATTTTTCTACCCTTAAGCCATTTCACGTCCTTACTTCACCAGAAGTCGTTCCAGCTTAGATCCAAATGCCCTATTTATAGTGCTTATGACACCGAATGTAGAACTTCTGGTCTGGGTGTATTAATATAAAAAGCTTTATTATTTTGCTGGGCGATTCTAATATTAGTTTAATACCTTAGGATTTCTATTTCGTTCATTATTTTTTTGCTGGGCTTGAATTCATCCGTAACACTTGAATTAACGCAACATAGCTTTTATTTGGTAATACCCAGCCATAAGCATTCAACATTCAATATTATGGATTAATGTGACGATAGACAGCGTCCATTTGCTGATACAGTTGTTCGTTAACCAATCGTATCATATGAATGAATCAACCTTCATATGAAATAGAGATTAGGCTGAAAGGTATGTAGAGCTACGATATCTATCAAATAAATTACTTACGTCCTGGTTGTGGTATCAATTACGGGGTCACAATTTGGACGATAAGCAAAAGCTACATCCGCTTTATTTCATCGATGTTGTTGAATCGCGGAATAATCGAATGTAAATTTCTCAAGCGGTTTTAAATACGTGTGTACGCGATGATGGTTTGTTTGTGAGTATAATTCATTTATTCTTATTCCTAATTCCTAGTCCTAATCGTGATGGTTCATCCGAACTTAGTTCGGCTCGGGAGTAGTGCGGATAGCCTAACCGTTAGGCGTGAACAGATGTAGTACACAATACATGTATACAATTATTGTTTTACTGTTAAATGCATTGTGCGTTAATATGTTTAATAAATAGCAACGTTGCAACATGCCTTTAGTTTCAGTTTAATCCTACAAATGTAGCAAGTGTTATAAATTATACATGCCAGAAACGTGTCACCAGAAGCCGTTTTCTGAAAGAAGACAAGATAACAGATACATGACATCCTAAATGCTCCGTGCGTTTTATTTTAACTTTCGCCTTGAGAATAATCCTTTCGTTTCGAAAATGTTGGAGTGCTGTGCGACAAACGCTTCATTACGAAAGCTTACTACATTCATTTTCTAACTGCTTGTGTTTCGTGGAATATGAACCCATCCGTGCCATACAACAAGCTTCAGCTGTGAGGAAACATTACAGCCATGTCTCCTGAGTATGAGGCCATGAGATGAGGGAGACACCATTTGCTTGTACCCATGTCGGAGCGTTTACTTAATTAATTGTAAATGGTCGGCTATAAATGGTTTAACATGCAGGAAAATTCAATTGTGCATGTACTCACGTGAAAGGCTACGACAGTCCCATCTTCATGCCATCGCTCAGTAACCGGATCTTGCCGGCTGTTTGTGTTTATCAAAGCCCATAAAATAAAACTTTAATGACATAGGCTGCAAATCTAATGTGATCGCACAGTACAAACCCACAGCCAGGGGTTTCGTTTGCATTACGCCAACGGGCACATCTACTAAAATGGCAAACGTTTGGAGATCAAAATTATATTTTTGTTTACTAAACATTTATTGAAATGCTACAACTATTAACTTCCCGTTCAGTTCTAACGGGAAATATTCGATAATTTAAGAAAAGTTTTCAAACATTAAGATGGTTTTGATGGCTGTTGCTGGGTTATATTGTCACGTATGTTACGGGAACTTGCGTGCCAGATTTTTAACCATTTTTGTTGTTGTTTGATTTCCCTTTAGTATACTATTGAACAAAATCAATTGATCGAGCTCTTCCACCAGAGTGAATGCACTGCAATTTCCCATCCTCTGCAATTCATAAAATAACAATTTTCCGCTTGAAGCTATAAATAAAGAGCAATAAAATATTTACGTTCAGCAGCACAATTCAATTGAGTAGCCTCAGCTCTACTCAAGTGATTTCCCTGAATAGTGCAGTTGATTGAAGCTTGTCTCTCGTGCACGACACGGCTAACAATCGTCCCTCTTTTGCGCTGAGTATGCTATTTTCTTTGCCGATTGTTGTACCTGGTGCTGAGATTTCAATTGTTTATATGTAATGCATGTAACTGTTTGAGATATTTGTGCAGAGTTATACATTATATAGCTATGAGCGAAATCGTGTCTGTTAAATAAAATATATCATCTTAATACGTTAATAGAAACATGTTTACCATTTAGCTACACATTTCGGGGATCGGGGATAACATAAGTCATCTGATATCATCAGAATTTTGATAAACATATTACTAACTCGTCCTCCGTGTGTATTTCCTTGTCACGGTAAATTCGAAGTATGTAAAATGTCATGCTTTGAATTAGATTTTTTAATCCTACTACAATACATTTATTTTAACAGTTTTCAACACTTTATTTACCGCAAATTTATCTCCTTTCCTTTACTACACGTTCACCATGCGCATAATTTGCAAATTGTGCCATATTTTTTCCATCGCCAGCACATGGGCTTTTAAGTATTCTGTGGACAAACTTGTACCTAAATTACCTTCTATTATCTAACAGAGGGCATCGCAGGGCAGCATCAACAGTGTAAGTGTGTCGTCATATTTTAACACCCGCTGTGCCTAAACCCTAAAGGCAGCCGAGGTAGCCATCTTCAAGAAAATGCTAAAGAAAGGCTGATCCCGGGCTCTCCAAAAATCTGCAGTCATTTGCATTCATCCACGTTTCGGCCATAAGTTTTATCGTTCTGTCGATGTGTCCTTCCTGCCCATTTTTTTCTGTGCAGCCTCTTGCCAAGATCTTATTACCGTTGTCATCAGTGGCGCTCCCACTGATACCTTTTCACCCAACCGTGCAAGCAGTAGAGGTGCCTGGTACCGCCTGCCCCAGCAGAGGAGACCCATGGTGTAAAGGCATTCGGGGTTTTCTTCCCGTACCCCGTCGCTCAATTCTGCAGCTGGGAAAAGGCCAAACGTTATATCCCTAACGCTTAGCGTCTGATCGAATCCATATTTTTCTGATAGCCTTCCTCACCCCACCCCCTTCTCCCGCCTGCCTGTACCATAGTCATTTTTATTATACCGTTAGCGGTGGGATACCAACGTGTTAGCATATTCTTTTGCGCCACCACAACCACCACCATCACTGGAGGGGAAACAAGATTCTAACAAGACGCAGCACAGACGGCACTTGGTGAATTTTAAGTACCACGCAGGATGTGGCTCGAAATCAAAATCGAATGTACTTTTACAACGGATGCGATATCGATGATCCCTTTCCGCTGGAGCCGGTTATTGTACGAAACGTGTGTATGACGGTTTGGGGAATCGGCCATGATTTTCTCTAGATTTCCAAAATGGGCGAATCTGTCGAAACCTGTATCAAATCACTACTGATTCACCAGGGAACTCGGCGGGAAAATTTTGGCCCTCGGAAAAGCCATTTGGTTGTATCTGTTTAAAGCTTTGCAAACCTTTAGCAGCCAAACGCCGGTGTTATTGAGTGTGTGATAGTAAGCCGCCATTTTTTACCTCGCCGAAGCAGTGAACGAATGTTGGTTGTACAATGATATTCTTTTCGGAGCTGCATTTTTTTACATTACATTGTCACTATCGTAAAGAGTGGTACACAAAAAAAACACACACACACAGATGAAACTAATGCACTCTCAACTATATTGAACGATCTACAATTTTGTTTACTTCCCAAACTAGCTCCTACCATTTCTCGGCTGTGTAATACTAATCAATTAAGCACCAAAAATCTCCGACCTTCTGGATCTCTCTGTCTGCGGAAACATTATTCTTTTTTGCAGTAAACCATCAAAGACTTTTCACGATACACACTGCTTGTACGGGCGGGCGTTTCGTACCGTATTGAGAAGGTGGAATAAAATTGTGCGTCCCTCACATTTTATTCGTCGGTATTCCTCAGCAATGAAAAAGGGAACCCCATTGCGACGGGACGTCTAAATTGTCATTCAAATTAATGTGTAATGAATATATATATCACAAGCCACTTATCAAATCAAAAGTAAGCAAACCGAAACACGGTCCGCCTGAAGGAGAGTAAGCCAGGAAGCATGAATAAGACAGAAACGGACCGGATATAATAGAATAAACGTAAATACATCGCTCACTTGCAATCTCTCGATTTCGTTTTTTTTACCATGATTCAAGAACAAAATCTTTCGGATCCTGCACGGTTGTGAAAAGCTGAATTCCCTATTAAGGATGCTCAGGATTGATTTTAGTTTTTGTTTTTTTTTTAATAATTACAGCTTTCTGTGTGCGATGTTATTCAGAATTTTGTATCCTACAAAAAGTATTTTTTATTTATGTTTTTTAATTTTTTTTTAATACCTTAGAACAAGAAAAAATTATCGTACCTTGTTTTCGATAATTTGAGCTGGAAAACGATTTACTTGCTTTTTTCCAACGCACAGTCTACCCAACGACCGATGTGCAATCAAGAAAAACCTCTCAGCATACAACTGCCTTCACGAGGCAATCTCAAGCATCTCTCCCGATGCATCAGACATATCGTCAAAAGCACTGGCGGTCGCTCTTTGGTCGCGGATCAACACCGAAATTCAATAAAAATCCCGTCACCAACTCAATATTTCCCTCATTCGTTCACCCACTTTTACAAATTAATGCATAATACATGAGCGCTACGGCTTCGACAAGCAAGCATACGTCCCGGCCCGTTCGTATCTCTCATGCGGGCCTTTCTTGCCAGAAAAAGTTTAAGTTCGTCCAATCGCCGCCCCCGATCCGGCGTTTTCCCCATTTCTCTTTTATTTCTGCAATCTCGAGCCTGCATACACTGAGCAACAGACCGAATAAGGGTGCTAGAATCTTTATATTCCTTCGATATCGTTCGGTTCTCTGCAGCTCCCGCACGGTCGTTCCTTGGCTCCTTGGCACACCAGGAAAAGATAGGTTCAGCAAAAAAGGAAAAGCATGAGATTGGCATAAATTATACATTTTTCAATGTTCCAGTCCCAAGGTACTTGGGAAGCATGGAAACGACTGAAGGGTGTGGATGGATGGAACGGCAATCCAGCAGCGAATATCGAATCCCCGGGCTTTTGTTTTCGGAGGGTGAAAGGTAACGACAATGCAAAAATCAATAATTGCCCGACAGAGAAGAATCACATTTCTCCGAAGTCATTTAAAGATAGCAGTTAATACATACGAAAAGAGTAGTTAATCTTACAGAACGTTAAAGCAGCTATTTTTAAAGCACTGACCGAACAGATATCATCGACACAGGTGCTACAGAACGCGCGTTATTTCAATCGCAATACAATCAATGCATTGGCGAGCAGTTTCTTTTATTTGTAATGACTCTAAACATTTCGTTCGGATGAGATATTGATCCAGAGATTTGTTGTCGTTTTCGTCAATGTTTAGGACGTCTGGGTTGTCCACAAAACAAAACCGGCGATAATTGGGTTACCGTAAAATGACACACCGGAATGATGGCAATCTACCCGGATTCAGCAATCGGGGGATATTTTGCGGGGGGGTTTTCCCGCCGGTTTATAGACTTCGCCCAGAATAACGTCCTTATCGGAAACAAGACCTTACAAAATACTCTTAAAATCGAAGATATCAATAGATTTACACTCTACATCTGCCTGGTCATGTAATAGCAGATTGTATGCACTGGTTTAATATCTTATCTAACAAATAAACCGTCACCATTCGAAACTGATATCAAACCGATATCACAGACTTCTGTTTCACAACGTAATTCAGCAATCTCTATCAAGTGTGTGACGCACGGTGCTGCTTATGTATATAAGAGAACAACCGGTAGCACATTAACTCAATCGTCGAGAGTGGTCAGTACTAATCATGAAACTATTCATCGCTGTCGTTTTGGCGTGTTTGGCTGCGGCCCAGGTAAGCACCAACTCGTACACCGCATACACTAAACAGTGAGCATTCACTTACGAAGATCGTACGACCTTTTCGGTTCTCAGGCTCGGGAGATCAGCTACCAGTCGATCGTGCCACTGCGTGAGGCTCCTCGCAGTTCGCGCATCGTGAACGGTTTCCCGGCAACGATCGGTCAGTTCCCGTACCAGGTGTTCCTATCTGGTCAGAACGCTGGAGGCACCCTAGCATGCGGTGGTTCGCTCATCTCGGCCGAATGGGTCCTTACCGCTGCTCACTGTCAAGTGGGTGTCATCCAGTTCACTGTCCGTGCTGGAACGATCAACATTAACGAAGGAACCGTGCGCACGTCCAACCTGATCGTCATCCATCCTGCCTACAACCCAAGCAACCTCAACAACGACATCGGTCTGATCCGTTTGAGCGAGCCAGTGCCGCTGGGTGGCAATATTCAGGCCGTTGCACTGCCGGAAGCTGACCTGTCTGAGACGTTCCTTAACCGCGAGGCCACCGTGTCTGGATTCGGACGTGTCAGCGACTCGATTCCCACTATCTCCAACACGCTCAACTTTGTCCACTTGAACGTTATCTCCAACATTCAGTGCATGGGAACGTACGGTGCTGCCACCATCATCGACTCCACCGTGTGCGCCGTCGGTCGGGACGCTGCGAACCAGGGTACGTGCAATGGTGACTCGGGCGGCCCGCTCACCATTACCGAAAATGGCCAATCCGTCCAGATCGGTGTGGTGTCTTTCGTCGCTACAATCGGCTGTGAAGCTGGTTTCCCGTCCGGCTATGTACGCACCACTCACTTCCGCAACTGGATTCGCGAGCAGTCGGGCGTTTAAATTCTGAATTTAACGCACGTAACACCATCATACGCACTATTTATGCCCGTTTAGTGTAATCAACTAAACGTGTCACATAAATACCTCTTCCAAGCACACCTTTTTTGTAATAAAACACTCTCCGTACATCTTTTACAAAACTTCTTTCACTTCGTGGCTAGCAAAGAAAAGGTGCCGCTTTTCTGCTATATCAATATTTCAAACAGTATTCCACAGTAAAAAAATTAATTGACTTTTTTTTATTTCTATTATTATTATGTTGGCGCGAGTTCGTAGTCATATATTAGTTGTTTCGTGAATAACTCTCAACTTGCAAAAGAAATGTTACAGAGCTTCTCGAAAAGGATACACGTTGAAGCATCTCTTCTAACTCCGGCTTTTGATAGCATCTGTTAAAGTATCAACATGATTCTTTTAACTATCGCTGAGAAATTTTCGATCAAAACACACTGCCAGCTTACATGCACAGTCGTCATGTCCATTAGTAAATTATAAAACCTAGCTACCGGTTTCACCTTTAACAAGCAGAATTACATTTATATGAGGGACTTTGCTACCATTTCTGTACATTAGAAATTATGCAGTGCGAAAAAGTACCTCACCATCATAACACTCTGTAATTCGCGCAAAAGCTTCATCTTTTGATTTGTTTTTAATTTCAATCTTTAGCAACGCTAAATTACAACTCCAAACAGGCTTAGGCTTCGTTCGCTGCCGAACAAATGAAGGTTTCTATCGTTCGCATTAGAATGGCACTATATACAAATGCTTCGAATGGCCTTTCGATTATGTCGATGGTATGCTACGCATGCTCTAGTACATCTCATCACAAATGGTTCAATGGTTGTATGATTGATGTATTTAGTCTACATATGCAAAAGAAAGTAAATCAAACAAGTCAAACAAACGTAAGGGCGTGAGTGTTAACACTACGAATTGGGAAGCATATTGTTAAGCATTTCCTTTTCCGACGTACTAAGCCTATCGGGGAATTTTATATCGAACGCTACGAGTAGATCGCCTTTTCGCGACGGTTCCTTCGGAAATGGTAGTCCATAGCCCTGTATGCGCTTCACCGTATTGGGTTTGATGATTTCCTGTTTTGTACTGATACGCAACTTTTCACCTGTCATAGTGGGAACTTCAAAAATTACCCCACAGAGAGCCTGAAATCAAACACGAAAAATGATGGAAGAAATTAGTACGTGCCTTGTTATTCCTTGCCGATTGTATAGATAGCAAAGGGTTTGTGAATTATTGATGGTAGGAAAATTTTAAATTGAGTGTAAAATAAAAATTCATGATTTTTGGGGCGAAGAAACCAGTTTTCTAATCAACGTATGTGGTTTAATTTCAATGTTTCGTATTACATTGATAACTGTGCAGGAAAAAAGTTTTGAGAAGGCATTAAGGTCATTCTAGCACTACGAACTAACACTAGTTTGTATGTCCCACACGAGCTTTTAGCATCAAGTCGATAAGAATTAAGCCGATTGAACCGATCCAGTAAACCCATGGCCATATGTTTGGTTTACGTCCTTCATCTGTTATACTCTCATGATAAAGTAGTGTAACACGTTTTTATCAATCTGATTCTATGTGTTTTTCGCTTGGATTGAAGTCGCATTGATCAGTCGCTCTAACAGTGACATCGGATTATCATTAAAACATTTTAGTTTATGCTTCAATCGTATCTTAATCACTTCCGATTTAAAACGACCATATAATGGCTTGTTGGAGCTAATATATTCCATGGCCATATGTTTGGTTTACGTCCTTCATCTGTTATACTCTCATGATAAAGTAGTGTAACACGTTTTTATCAATCTGATTCTATGTGTTTTTCGCTTGGATTGAAGTCGCATTGATCAGTCGCTCTAACAGTGACATCGGATTATCATTAAAACATTTTAGTTTATGCTTCAATCGTATCTTAATCACTTCCGATTTAAAACGACCATATAATGGCTTGTTGGAGCTAATATATTCGCGTTGACTATAATAAAAACACTTGCTACGGTAGCCGATTGCGAGATTAAAAACGAGATTTGATCCACAACCTGCATCGTGTAAGACCAATTGCCGATGTTCGTCTGGTGCAAGCAACACTTACCTGTTTTAACGTTAATCGAGCGGTATATCGCAAATCACTACCTTCACGCCGAAACCAGACGTGTGGTTTGTCGCGCACGATGAATACAATGTCAGCAGGTATTTTGCCCTTTGTTTGGTCGCCCTCCTTCTGGAAGGTAACTTTAGTGCCCGATTTCCACCCCGGCTTTATGGATATGGTCACGCATTTGTCCTCTTTTTTCGATGTACCGTCCGGTTGTAAGACACGGCGCGAAATCTTCATCTTCTTCACACAGCCATGATAGATCTCTTCTAGTGTAACGTACAGATCGTGCTCAATCGGAGGATCCTGAACTTTCTCCTTTTTGAGTGGCGAGTGAACGTTGAACGAATGCGACCTAAAAGCGGCGAAATAGACGAGTTATGAGTTATATTCTGCTGCCTTCTCGTGTCAAACTTTTATCGCATCATACCTAAAAGCACCACCCAGACCGTGCCGGTTGCCCAAACCACTAAAGGGTGTGAAGAAATCGTCATCGTTGAAAATACTGCTATTGAATAAACTATCATTGTGCATATCGAAAAACGATCCGAACGGATTGTTTGAACCGAAAAATTGTGCAAACGTTGCTCTGGGATCGCCGTGGAACTCATAGGTGAAATTCTGAGAGGAGTTAGATGTGCCGTTCGATGCTCCTGTTGGAAAAAGAAAACAAAAAGATAAAAGAATTCTAGCAATGGTAGGTGGCTCTTCCATTCCATCCGTTCCAAAACTTACGTCCTTTTAATCCTTCCTCGCCAAACTTGTCATACATTTCTCGCTTTTTCTTGTCGGACAACACTTCATACGCTTCCGCCACTTCCTTGAACTTCTCCTCTGCGCCAGGCGATTTGTTTTTGTCCGGATGATATTTTAGCGCCAGTTTTCGATAAGCTTTTTTTATGTCTTCATCGGTGGACCCTCTCGGTATACCGAGAGTTTTGTAGTAATCTTTCCCCATGGCACCTATTTTGTATCAAATCGCCGGTACAAAGGTTAAGAATAACACTGGTTCACAATATTCACAACGAGATTTCAGTACAGTTCGCACAGCTCGAATGCAATGAGGTTGTACCTAAAAATACAGAAAAACACATAACATTATTTTTATTTTACTATTTTTAAGCATAGCATAATATGATTGATTTATTAGTGATTACATATCACCTTTAAAAAAAGGTTTAAAATTCATTCACTTATTTCTTACGCTATCCTATATTTTAAATCTTACGGACGAAAAAAAAATCGTTAAAACCCCACTCGAATCTACTAAATTTGCTCATTAGGAAAACAATTTCTTGTGGCACTATCTTCCTCATCTTTTAAATGAGGACAGGTTTTTCACTTTTGATTGCGCAAAAATTTAATATACTTGCCATGACCGATTTGCCAAATAATGTCTTCACCAAGTACTACATTCGAAAAACCGGTTTTGTTTTAGGCA
Source organism: Anopheles maculatus (assembly GCA_002091835.1). Classification (NCBI taxonomy): domain Eukaryota; kingdom Metazoa; phylum Arthropoda; class Insecta; order Diptera; family Culicidae; genus Anopheles; species Anopheles maculatus. The sequence continues at coordinate 69,001 of KZ061655.1, forward strand.
CAGTGGCTTGTGGGAATTATCCTCTAAAAATACACCACAAAAAACTTTTTTCGTAAAGAATGAAAATTGTACATTTTTCAAAAGCACAGAAAAGAACATAATGATTCAAAACTGTAATTATTCACGCGTGATTCTTTACAACCACTATCACCGTGCTGCTCCAAACGTGAAGTAAATATCGATGACGATGGTTGGTACAATCCGACAATACAATAAAACAACAAGTTTCTTACATTTAAATCACTTTCACTGATTTGGTGTTAAAGCACACCCAGTGCTTTAGCCAACAGCCAATTATTTGCTAGACGGTCCGTTGTTAAATGAGCACAATTTTAAAAATCACACCTTATTGAGGTTCAACTCAGGTAGAGGAAAAATATTTACTGGAATTGTAAATCAACATGTGTAGGTACGCTTCACAAGAAAATACTAAGCCCGCACTGTATGCACATAGCTGCTTATAAACAGAATAAACTTTTTCCACGCTGCGGATTAAACTACCACACGCTACCAAACCGTGTGTTACACTTTGTCCGCGCATCCGATGTACTAAAATACTAACACCGTAAAGTACGTGTTCACACATTCGTGCGTCTGTAGATTATATACGTTCTGCGCATGCTATATCACGAAACGTATATCTCGTTCTGTCCAATGTGGTACCGTTCCTGTAATAAAATGTGTGAAATAACAATACACCGCAGTCATCTCAGCCAGCGTCTGAAAGATGAGTCGAATTCTGAAACCATTCTCCGCTTTCACGGCCAACAGATTCGGTGTCACACAGTCCTCGAAAGTGTTCATCCAACTCACAGTCATTTTATTCTCGCCTCTGCCGGGATCGGTCAGTGCTTCAGGGTTACTTGCAACAAACCGCGTTCTGTCCAATGGATTTGAGCTGGATTGAAGAGAAAAGCAATTTGATTCCCCTTGGATTGTACGACCTGGCACAGTTTCATGGTACAGACAGCAGTAGTGCATCAGGTTCAAGATCAAGACAACACGTTCAGCTCCGGAAAAATAGTTGTATTTGTTTGTCTTTATTGTCCCCCGTCTGAATGTTTCACCTTATTTGAAATCACACTTGCGGCCAATCTTTTGTTAACGTTGTGGATACATTGCCATTCACTGAACAACGAAGGCGAAGGTTATGATTCAACTTGTCATCACTTGTTGTACATTGATTTTTTTACGCGGATTCGTTCCTTGCACCTGGGCAATTGAAATGTGTCTTATTTTATATCATTAATCTCTTAGCGAAATGATTTACAGAAACGTGGAATTTTAATTTTGTTCATATAATTCTAAATTTCTTCGTATGCTGAAACCATTACTGTACACTATATGTTTTTTCATTTTTTTTAAGTCTAATTGCTATTTCTCCTTCTCAGTTATGTTCGATTAAGTGTATTGAAATCAGACTTCAGATAGTCATATCTTTTTCATTTCATTTCATTTGCCTACGAATTTTATTTACCCTTAGCTAGATACTCAGTAATATGTACGGAAGATCGGTCAGGATGGTTTGGTACTAAATCTTTCATGTTAGCAAATTACTTCAGCTCTGCAATCACCTTTAAATTTTTTAATGGTTTACTCAAATTATTTTATATTCTATCGTTTAAACTGTTTTTTTTAGATTTTGTAAATATTGCTCGCTCTTTAAGCTTATTTACTTCAACAAATCCAATTTCTATTTTGTGTGGAATAGTGGTTTATTAGCGGTAAATAGGAATAAATCGATGGGAATGAATTTAGTATATAAACTGCGGCAGATCGTTCATCCCATTTATTTGTGTAGTGTACTACCAAACCAAAAAATGTATGTGAGAACGTATTGCAATCAGTATGATTAAATATAATGCAATTGATGGTTATCACAATTGGAATTACGATTGCTTCATCCATACACCATTTGCGGTAAATGTGCAATTATTTATAAATAATTGTGTTTTCTGCGCTGACGACGATCAACAAACAGTGTTACGAAAAGTGTAAATTTGATTTTACACCACTCGTAAGGCATCTTTCATGCCTTAAGAAGATGTTGTACTGGTGCGCTCCAGGCAGGGGCATCTGTCTTCTACATCGCTCAATCGGGCACTGTCCGATATTGTTTGCTCGGCAATATGTCATAAGTTATTGCCATATGGCACTGCTGCACCATGGGGTGACGAGTTGCCTTTACCATATCGGTCAATAGATATGAATGATAATCCAACACATGCTTCCATATTAGTACCTTGTTCGAAGCCGGTCAGTTGGGTAGCTGGTACGTCGAGTTAACAAAAATTCGTTTTTCTTGCTTGGATTGATAATGTCCGACAAACGTGAACGTGTCAGCCGTCGTGGTAAATTTAGTGAAACAAGTTTCATGTCGATGCGACACAAGCCTCCAAGAAAGGACCACTGAGCAATTCGCGAGATAATTTTGATTGCTCTAAAGAGTGAGGACAATCTGTTAGCGCCAATAGTTTCAGCCCTATAAACACACGGCCATAGTTTGAGACTTGTTAATTAAACCAAGGCATCCAACTTGTCTCTCAGATCTACTTCTGTAAAGTCGCTTGATAATGTTGCTATGCAACCCAATTCTCACGGATGCCTTGTTGACTACCAAGGAAACAAAACCGACTTATTCCATGTCGTTTTACAAACTATTGGTAATACAAGATTTGTTTTACTTCAAACAAATGATACAGATACCGCCTAAGAATATGAGTTTGTCTATATTTTGGATATATTTAATATTTATTCTTGATGTTGTAAAATATTAATTAAAAAAATGCTTCTCCACAAGAGAAACCAAAAATGTTCAACAATGAATCAATTACTCCCTTTTTCCCGCAGATGTACTTGTGTAAGTTTCATGCAATATCTCCTTAATTAAATTAGAGATTCATGGTGGTTAGCTGCACGGTCCGATCGTTTTAACGATAGTAACTAAAGGAAACTATATATAACTGAATCTAATTTGTTTCACTAACTGTAGCTATATCGTTGGTAAAACACATACCATAACAAAACATCTAGAAATGCGATTTTAAGCGATTACTACATTATAATCACAAAAGTACCTGTTGTTCACTGTTAAAAAATGGACCAAAACATATCGAAAGCTACAATACTTCTTGCATCTTACCTACATACTTTGTAACACATGCAGGTTTATTTCAACGAATCTTGCGATACCACCAACTGGTAACGTGCAATTATGCAAATTTACATCGCTTTAGAAGTCTACAAACACGTCAATTATGAACATTATTTCATCGCCAGACGCGACAATAACGCGAGTGCGCATACAACCCTCAGGAAAGGCAATAATTGAAGATCATCTACTAAAACAGCCTTTAAAATTGACCATCACCAGCGTAAGGCCAACGAGCTGCCATTTCGCCGTTACTGGACGTCGGGGGAACTGATGCTCGAGCCCTGAATCATCGACCGAATACACGCAGACGGTATCCTAAAGCCGGCAGGCTGAAACACTAAACTTCTTTCGACTCGGCCTCCCCAAAAAGGAAACCAATCACACCTCCCCAAAAAGAAGTGAACGCCGAAGACCGAATGATCCCCACGCTACCTTCATGATCGTGATATGCCTGCCATACTACAGCAAACTGGAACGCGACGGAACGACGCTCACCAGATCACCAGAGAGATTGGCCGATCGAACAGCATGACTACATGTCTCGCCATTTCGAGTAGACTCGTTTTTGTTCCCTCTCGCCTATGACTCCAGGTCGGCCAGTAAAAAGATGATAGTCGAACCGAAGCGACTGCTGGATTTGTTCACTATGGTTGCTGATCACATGTGCGGACAACGCACGCATAAGTGTGGAACATATCTACATGCAATTATCATGTGTTTGTGCATGTATGTATGCGAATTGTGCTGTTTGACACAAAATCGATTGTGAAGATGTTGACCATAAATGGTAACGGAATTTTTAGTATTGCATCGCGTCACCCTGGCCTCTTCTGGTAACCACGGCAGTGCGGCCACGGTCGTCGTAACGCTTGCGCACACCAAAAACTCGTTCACCACCTTTGCGCTGCGCTGCGGCCCAGCCGTGCGTTACCCTGCATGAGCGGGGTAGGTTCTACGATGGCAAAAGCAGCATATCACTGCATCCGAACCAGATACGAATAAGCAAACGAGCCAAATAGACGGGCGAAGAAAAGAACAAGGTATTGATCGCTATCGCTACGCTACTACAAGTGCGAATACATATCAATTAGCAAAAGGGCTACAGTCACTGCATACCAACGCACCTTATTGATGCATCGGCTAAGGACGTGCATGGGGCACACTGGCTCGGAGCACTTTTGCCTTGCTAGGTGTGCAATATTTCCATTAACGATCGATGATATGTTGCAGCAAACAAGCATATCTCGACTCTCGGCTCGCCACCGCCCCTTCTTCGAACCTGCACAACGGTTGTGCAAACAAATCTGATCTGCTGACAATTTGTTGCAACGTCTTATGGGTATCTAGACTGCATCCCACTTGTCCGACGCACTAAAACAGTGCCATACTGCTAACATCGCTCAATGCTACCGTGCAAACACGTGGAAGAAAATAGGCATGCCCTAACGGTTCAACCTTTTCTAGTGCCCTTGTGTAAACGTGACATAATTTGCTATTAATTTTACACCTTTTACTGCTCACCAACTACCCATTGCATCTTAAACATATTCATCAAGAAGTACATTATATCTCAAACCAAACGATTAATCAATTCACAAAAACGACTAATTAATTTGCGTAACTGCTGTTACGAATTTCAACTGTTTACTAAAGAAAATAACTTTTTTGTAAACTTTTGTTCTTCCATTCTTTTTTCTTATAGTTTAAATACAAATAAGAGCATTTGGTTAACATGTTGCTAAAATGTAGCAATGACATGTGTATATTACAAATACAAGCAAGATTTTTGTCACATATTACCATTTGCCATTGTATTAATCCTGAAAGAGTGAGATACAGCTGCAGAGAGTTTAATGACTGTACCATATTTCTATATCACTCTTGGTGCCACCCAAAACGTGCATATGAATGTGAGAAAGTGTTTTTTTCTCTGTTTTTCAATTGTTTGACTCCGTACTGTAAGCAATCCTACAAAATGTACTGGACCACTTATCCGTTCTCACGTATACCAAAGGTTAATCCATCCGTGACGTTACGGTACGAAAAACATCGCACAGCTTCACTGCTATTCTCCCAAGCGCTGGTAACAAATGTACTGGCAGCATCACTGCCGTCATTTGGTCTGCGCTTTATCCGTTGTTTTTTTTTCTTTGTGTGTTCGTTTCTATATTTTTTGTCCGTTCTTCCACGCTCAAGTGTCTTCCATTACGAGCGAATCGGTTGTACTTTCAGTAAATTTTACGGATGATATTAGCCCTGGATGCATTGCTCCAACGTATGCGGTGCATTTCACCGTCCAAACGAGCTGCACAACTTTACCATCTGTATGCTATGGAATAAAACAGTGGCTGTTCGGTATTCGCTATCCAGTAACTATCAAGCGTACGTTTAAGCATCCACGGTTATATTTCACATGACTATTGAACATGTGGCGGTAGCTAGAATCAATAAACCTTCCTATTAGCGCCTTTTGATCCAACACGACATTTGCCGGAAAGATCCTTTAGAATGGTAGTTAGTAGTTGAACGTACGTTCAGAGCAATATACTATATATTGAGCCTTGTGTAAACAACATTGAAAATTTCATTACTAGCATCATTTACAATCGGGATTTTGTAACGCATGTGCACTGTTATTGGGGATTGACAAAATTATCTTTATGTTAGATGATTGATTGACAATGTTGAGCATTCAAAAAACAAAACGCAGTCCCATCTGGCTTTGTTTTTCTTTATTCATGTGCGACAGCAGTCTGACCATATTGCTGCTATTTTGTATTTTTAATGAAGCACGATATTTGTTCGTTTTTTTTACCGTTGTCAGTCAAACTCAAAGCCAACAAAAGTCAAACAACATGACAACATAATCTGAACTAATCACTATCCATTCTCCTATCAAAAATCTGATCTAACCATTCACTATCTTGTAACATGCCATGCACGTTTTCTCAAATAAATACACGCTTCAACAGGTGCTATACTAATATTTGATGCATCGTAAACATTATTGTTCTATGACATGCTACATTTGTACCACCAATTAGCGCAACATGGACATAATTTGATTGCATTATCTCAAGCTGTATTAAGCGTGTCACATCAAGTTTCAAGAGCAATAATTCATATGAAGAACTACTGAAACACCGATAATGATCGTAAATAAAGTATTCTATGATTTTTCTTTTAAAATAATACTAGTTGGTTTATACTACAAAAAAGCTAATTTAATTTAAAATTTAAAATTTAAATAAAAAGACAAAGGACTAGAATCCCTTCCGGACCGTTCTCCCGTAATGAGGATTAACAGTTAGCCTTAGATTTCCGGCATGCCCTAGCAGATCATTAAGTCACGTAGAAGAAGAAAACAAAGACTTATATAAGTATATAAGTTATCTTTTTCGTAAAAATAATTCCTTTGAAAATTTCATAATGCATAAATTATACAAATTCATTGATAAACATAATGAATTTAAATAAAAAAAAAAAACATACATGTCAATTGTCCATAAAATATTGCTTACATACGAATAGTAAATGCCAAAGCAAGCAGCTTAATTCACCCAAGATCATGTGATGTAAAGCGGCGTTTGGGTGAGAAGAAGGAAAGCGCATTCGGGTCAAGGTTATCAAGAATGCATATTTTTCTCACAATGTCCTACAGACACAATACTGCCCCTCCTCAAACGCGAGACGTGGTGGCATTGCATCGACGGACACTAGTAAAGAGTGCACACTAGTAAAACATTGTTTGTGTAGACATTTTATGCAACGGCAAATTTTATCGTTTAAATATCAAATAGACTGAAATAATATGTATATATTGTATGCTTGTGGAGCGTATGAACTATGCACTTTTAAGAATAAATTAATCATATTTACTATTTGTGACAGTTTTTCTCTGTACAGTACAGTTCCCATTGCAAAAAATACCTTATGCAATGTAGAATACCGAGTACTAAATAACAGTTTCTAACTGCCCGATACACAAAAGTACATGCAAAAGTGAAAGCAATGTTGAAGAAAGTAGTTTCTCTCCAAAACGATTAATGTTTGAGCTTTTGATAGATACTGTAATTATCGTCATATTTACTAGCAATTAACATATGACATATGTCGCATTTAAAAATACATCCACGCATGCCAAACTCGGGTGTGCAGCCAAAGCTGGAAGCATGCGCCGACACACCAACAACCGTGGATAAGCATTTCTGATTATTACGCTCTAAGATTCTTTCCCAGGTTACGCATTCACGTTTGCCGTTACTATTACTATGACTGCCGCATCTACCATTAGCATCACAAGCGTTACTGATTCTTGCTCCACGAACACCATCACCGGTCATTTGCCCGCGTGTAGTGTTGTGCGAGAGAAAATGAACGATTTCCAAAAATAAAACTCGCCCTGAATTGTAAGGTTACCTTTGGTCTGGTCATAATTTTTAAGATTTTTTATACTTTTCCCCATTTCGTTGTTTGGCTTTTTCAAAATTTGCTTGGAAACAGTCTACAGTCGCCGTAAATACAACCTCACAGTATCTTTTAGTAGAAGCTGTGTGTTTCGGTCCTCCGAGTGGGAGTATACAGATACACACGCGCACATACGCGCGCACACACACACACGCACACATTGAGCGAACCAGAATGACGAAGAAGGTTGAAATCACCAGCTTGTTTGGCGGTCAGCCCGTTTGCCAGAATGCTAAGCAGCCAATAAGCCGTGGAACACAACCCTCAGGGGCCCGCTAGCGTGAATTGCTTTCCACGCACACCGCGTAGTTGAATGCGAATCAATAACCATCGCCCCCAAAATCGGTCGAAAGCAAGTGAAGTGTTCCAATACATAGAGCGGAATCAGACCGATCGTTAGAGTGCGGATCGCGATGCGTGCGACCACACGGATTATTCCTCCCGACACGAATCATCTGGACACGCCACTCAAAGCAATCATGATGATCGTTGCAAAGATCAACAGCTCACACACAAATGTTATCACTTTCAATGAAAGACTGTTTCAGATAAACAAGCACGTTCCCAGTGGTTTCATATGATAAAGATGGGACTGGTTCTAAATTTAGATCCGTCGCTTCGTTTCGCGGCACCTAAAAATAAAATTATGCCTAACTTTAGCGTGAATCACATCGATTAGGGTCAGCCCGCCATGACCTGAGAACGCCCCTGAAATTCTCTGTCAATAACAAATTGCAGTTTGTCGTAGTGGGAAGAACAAGGTTTCAGATGCTCCAGCAATGTTCAGGCTATTTTCAAAAAAAATCATAACATTTCTACACCACGCACACAATTTCTCGTCCATCTTCGATAGCTCACCTAAGAGACTGAGTAATTAAGCACTATTTGTTCAGGCACCCATGGCAAATTAATTTAATAAAACAAACAAAACAAGTAAAATAGATTAACCTTCAAAGAAACATTATCCAATACGTTAGACTAGCCTGTTAGATACAGCAAAGTACGTTAAAAATTAAATGATAATTCTACTATGGCAACGACATGACATCATCCATCATATTCTAACTTGTTTCCTTTCGCTTAAAATGTCTTAGAAATGCGATATGTAAAAATCGAAAATGTTTGTTGTTCTTTTCTCTCTTTAATGTATTCGATTCACCGATCACCAGTAACAGGAAAAAAAAACAATAAGACACTTGGCTGTAATGTAAAACATAATGCATCCTTGGAACGAAAGACACTTCATTGCGACAAACTTAACTGGCGGTGAAGCGAACTGTCTGGGCGTAGTATGTTACCTTTTTTGAAGCCGAAAGTGACGTAGGCTTTTTGACTCGCGTCACGGAAGAGTAGGGTTGTTTTTAAGATTTCCTATTCGGATGAGTGCTGCAGGGAGAGATTCCCGGTTAATCTACTACTATTTTACTAACTTTACTACAAACACGTTCACAAGCAATACGGGGGATTGGTAATCTTGCTGGCATCACTGCTACCTAAAGTAGGTTACAAACTAGCGGTTTAAAATTGACAATCCCATCGCACTTCGACGCAACCTTTACGCTGGACGTTTGCGCATAATAACACACCACACTTGAGCCGCCACCCCTGTACGGTCAGCCTACCTGTATCGCATCATTCGTATCACTGATACAGGGGCCGATTGTATTTAGCACCAAGGTCCAGAGAGCCAACAGTATTTCTTACAACACAAGAGAAATCCCGCACTTCAAGCACTCTATCAGGGCAGATTTGTCTTCTGGAGATGCAACGATCCTCGCCTTTACATTAAGTTGCGTCGTCAACCTTCTCACAAAAAGATGCGTGGGTAGATGTGTTTGTGAGCGTACGAAGATTGCTTTCATCGATTAACTTATAACACAATTGTAGAATGCTTCGCAATTTTCACCGCACACAATGCACAACACTGTTCGATTGTTAAGCGAAAAAAAGCACATTTACATACTGAAACATAAACAAAACCAACCCACCGCTAACCGACAACTCTCACTCTCTCCGCCGTGCGGTAAACTAAGGCACTAGACACAGTTGATTATCGCCACCACAATAAAAGCTGGAGGATGGTACGTTCAAAATCTCTCAGGCCGCACCCGCACACAAAGAGAGTGAGTGAAACACTAAATGCGAAACACGCACTTCGACTAAGCCAGTTTTCGAGCATCAGACTTCAATCTGTACTTGAACGTGGCCAATGTTGAGCGAACGAATGCAGGTTCCGATTCGAACCGTCACGATCGAAGCGATGAACATTCGTTACGATTGTGTTGCGTCAGTTGCGCGTTCATTCTGCGCATTCGTTCCGTTCATTACAATGTTCATCTGTGGTCCCATTGAAAGACGGGCTATTACATTTGATTTAACCTATGGACACACGCTTCTTAACTTTATTTTGTTTCATTTTGGCACACGATCGTGAGCACTTTTCTTAGCACTTCTTAGTGACTGCAGTGATCCTCAGAATCGCTTTGGGCTATTCTGGCGGATAAACTAAAATCATCACTTAATTTTCAGTTCCGGATTACTACACCTCCTCTTAGGTTAACGGACTGGATTGTTCGGTATCATCCTAATGACAGTTAGGATGTATTTGAGTTTAATATTTTACAAAAGCTATCACCTATCCCTTTCATGACGTTTCCAAAACTCCAGAATTGCATATTGCTTTTCACTAAAAAAAAAAATACATTCATCTCAATTTTTAAATGTTCATTACGATGAGATGTTCATGATGACCATCCGATCGCGACGATCAAACAAACAAAAATGAACCTTCATGGCTGCGGATGAACAGTAACAAACTGTTCGTTCGTGTGAGCTAATAAGGATGAATGCTGCCATTCTATCAGAGCATGCGTGCGTACAAAGTGAGTATATGAAAGACGAAAAAAGGTACCGAGCCGGACGGAAAACGAGAGTAACTCCAGTGCGCAATGTAAACATTAGTCATCACGAGTATAGCGAAAACAAGAGAATATGGGTAGTGGAAAAAGAGCATATTGCAGGGGTTTTTCGGTTTTGCAGAAACATAATTTTAAAACTAAAGTATAGAGCACAACATAAACGGAACGATAAAATGGATATTTAGTAAGGGATTCAATAAAAGATTAACTGTTCAAAATATTCAAAAATAAAATGGTTAACAATTAGCACAGAAGAAAACCCCAGCAATGCAACAAACCACTGAGCAGAGAGGAGTCATACTCGCGCAAGGATTCTGGTACATCGAGATTGCTTCATTGCTGTTTGCTCACACTCACTTGTACCATACGCAGTATATCAGCAAGCAGTTGAGAAAGAACGATAACGGCGGTAAGCTAGCTTTCCACTCACCTGCTCAAATAACCGGTTGCGCACGACGCATCCAAATGGCTTCGTTTGTGCGCATTGCAACGAAACGATGAAACCACCACCAATTACTTTCTGTCAGCAGAATCTTACGTGTACGTAGGATCTGAGTGAAAATAAAAATACAAAATATGACGTATTGTTGAATGGGTGGTATTTTTAGAAACATTTCACCTTTGCGCATCCAGTGCGTTTCACTTCATTCTACCACCAGGTAGTAAACAAATGTTACACCAGTGAAACAATTGAAGATTTCAAAACTCTTCAAACTAACTATGTAAATTATGCTTTTGAGCAATTGAAAGCACTGAAAGTAGCTAGAGTAATTATGTTGATTTAATAATTTCCTATTGCAGGACCTTCGATACACCATTACAACTTTGAACGAAACAAGTACAACGAATCATCTTAAGCTACAGAAATATCCACGAATTATTAATTCCATTAAATAGTAACAAAATATGTCGTCCAACATGAAGAATAATGATTTGTAAAAATTGGGTTCTTAAACGCACAAACAGAAACGAAAACAATTGTGTGCTAAACTATTCCGAACACTATTCCGCATATTGCTTCATACTTATTCACAAAACATTGAATGCTTCAAATTAAAACAATACATTAAATTAAACTGTTGTACTTTCACATCCGCTGTGTTGCTGTTTCGTTCCATAATCGTTATCTACATTAACTTATACATTGATTTTCTTGATGAACTAATACAAATGTTAGATAGTTTAAAAACCATTAGAATGACCTATGGTTCAAGCTATCAAACATGATCATCATTTTTAGAACTAGCTAGTTAAGTTCACGCAACATTTGAATACAAACCAAGCTTGTTGTAAAGTACTGCAGTATGTTATGGTTTACCCCATCTTTAAAAACTACATACAGCATATTGTGTAAACCTTATTAAACTCTATAAATTAAATTTCCTCCGAAACACTGAGAAGGTATTTAAACAACTATATAAACGAGAGCGGAATGGAAAAAGAAATAGCAAATGTAATGGGTGTAAAAAAGAAATAAACAGAGCAAAGTTTGCAAATAGTTTTATATAATAATACTGCTAATTTTTTTTTAAATTTTGAATGTAACTTCAATCACAATAAAAAGGTGCAACAATACAAAAAAAATAGTTCGAATCGTGTAGAAGGAGCTGAAGTATTCGTCATTTCGAGTTTTCACATATAGATGGCGCTTCCTCTGTATTGAAATTGCCGCGATTTTTTATTTTTAACCAGTAATTTCATTGAAAACACGACTCTAACCGTTTTAACTGAGAGGATTATTCAATTATCTTAATGTTATCGTCTTCTTCTACTTCTTCTTGGCTTAACGTCCAGCTAGGGCATGTCGGCCATTTAATGGCTTATCAGATTTATTTATACCACGTATTGCAATAGTCAGTCCTTACATCCTGGGGCATGTAATGTAGAAAAAAATGATGATAATATGCAATGTAAGAAATAACCTTAGCTTGAATTATGGGTAAGTTATTTTTGATTTATGTTTGATGACGTGCAATATAATACGATTAAATTCATATCCGTTTTTCAACATATAACTCAACATTTCTCCCAGGTCGAATCCTACAATAATTTAAAGAAAAAAATTCCGAATCATTGGCATACAAAAATCTAAGTTTTGTGATAAGCCTGTGTAAAAATTATCAAATGTAAATATGAAATGCCTAAAAGAATAAAACCAATTCTTTAAATTGTAAATTTGATTATTTGTTTTACTTGGTTATCTCACGTATTCTGGCAATGTTTTCATCATAATGACAAACAGAGAAACATATTTAATTTCCTGACTGAAGTAATGATACTTACTTACTTATAAGGCGAGCTTTATAGAGAAATTAATTTTTGTCGTAACAATTTTTATTCAACCATACTCGCAATAGTTTTAAATAATCATATAATCGTTTAGTCATATTCGCCTTAGTTATACAAACACATGTAAATAATATTCCGGAAAGAGGCAAATATAGTAAAATAAATAAACGAAAAAAAACTTAAGACCGCTCACGGTCTAACGCCGTCGTCTGCTAATCAAATATCCCGACCTTTCTAGCGAACGCATCCCACTGTCATTACTCCATCTCAATTTAGACCTCAGTTTGGACACGCCTCTTATGTCCATGTGGATGGCCTAAAAGGATTTTACGGACAGGGTAGTCCGGTTATCATTTACATGACATGACCAGGGCACCGGAGCCTGGCAAGCGTAGTTTTCTGCATCATGATGATCTAACCGTACAACTCATAGAACACGTCGTTAAAGCGGCTCCTCCATTGTCCTTCCACACATACGGGGCCAGAAATTCTTCTGAGCATCCTCTTCTTGAACGTGGCTAAGAGGGTTTCGCCAGTTTTGGACAGAGTGCATTTCGTCCCTCGAAACAGGTATTTTGAGTGAAAAAGTTTCCTCTGGTTGTAGTATGATCGGTTGGCATTCAGCACCCTTGTGCGCAATTCAACGCCCATGTTGTTATCGGTTCTGACTTTTGACCCCAGATTGGTGAAGTTTTGGACGACTTCGAAGGTGCCTGATTCTCCGAATATCTACAACATTATATCATTTTTTATATTTTTATAAAATTATTTGGCGTTGTGTCCACCATACTGTCAGCTTTGATGTCTAATACAAATTATATTCATCAAATTATCATAAAGTAACGAACGTAAAGTTAACTTGTATTCGATGTAATAGTTAGTTATTATTGATGTAGTGGAAGTCCCTATAACTAAAACATTTCTTGTAATCATACTTTTGGAATAACATGTAAGTTTATTTATAATAACTGTAGTCTAGCCGGGGTTCACGTTTTATAATCTACTCTTTCCGACTGTTCTGACACAAATGAAAGGGAAAAATTAAAAAAAATAATTTCAAAAATGATACAGAAAAAAAGACTTATTTTTTCTAAACCAGGTCCATACTAGATATAATACTTTAAAATGATTAATTCATGATTAATGTTAAGTTACAAAAAAAAAAGTTGTGCAGGGTCAGTTATTACTCTTACGCAATTAATTTCTTTCTGTTAGTAAACCAATATAATTTAAAAAGTTTAAACTGACTAATTCATGGTTTCGTCGTAATTGGTTTAAAAAAGTTACAATCTAAAATAATGATTATTACACAGCACAAACTACATTGCTGCTGTAACGTCCATTATTACTAGTGCATTGTTAGTTATTTAAAATCATTTAGTACTATCAAAATTAAACAAAAAGAAATTATTTTAAACAGAACAACTCTCTCTTGATAGATCCAGTGTTTACAAATGTTATTGATTGTTTAATTGCAGTATCTTGTATAATTAGTTTTTAAACGTTAAAAATGAACGTTAACATAGAATGGAAGGAATTGTACACTATTGTTTGGATATTTTTCTGGTTATGAAAATTCTAAAATGGAAATACTCTCACAGATTTGTACTCTCTGCCACAGTACAATCTACGTACATAACGTTTTTTTGTTTTTAGATTTTCCACAAACAAGACATGTCTCGGTCATGCGCACGTACAACAATGCTCAAATTCTCAAACCGGAATGTTCGTAATGATAAAAGCTACTACTAGTGCTTATATCCACAGCTTTGAACGCGTCTGTGAGGTAATTCACAGACCGAAGGTGCATTATTACATCCCGAAATATGGATGTACCTTCTTAAATTTCAATTGAAAGCCTGCAAAAGAGTGACAAAGTGTTTTTCAGTTTCCATTTGGCACTGTGTGCGGGTGTAAAATTCGGTCTGGATACAATTAGGTTTCATTACATGATGATGACAATCTAAACAGAAAAATAATCTTTGCTAGTCTGGTAGATGTTTAACAACATGTGAATAGAGTAGTCTTGTTTCATAAACACACATTGACGAAAACCTGTGGTGCTCTGCGTGCTTGCAATGTGAATGCTCTTGACATTAGTGATATTGTGTATGTTTACTCTTATTTTTTTGTGAAAATTTACCAAGTTATTTATAAACAGACAAAAAAAAAAACAACTTCAAAATTACATTATTCGGATGTTAAAATGTGTTATTGAAATCATCTACAAGTATACATGTATACAAGCATGATACAAAAGTTGCAATAATACAAACAATGGTGCTAAAAAGTGTTTGAGGACAAAATTGCAGCGGTATGTGTGAATTTCACCTGTGAGCCGGTAAGGTGCTATTCAGTGCGTGGGATGAATTGAGGAACCGGCGGTTGGACGGTACAATGAATGAATCTTCTTCCAACAGTTCTCTCCAACGCTGCTCCCAGAGCGAAGGGTCGCTCTCATTCATTGTCTTATAAATTGCCGAGAGAATCGCATCGCCAAAGATGATAGTAAGCATCTTGCAAATATACCTATCATTCGCCGATCAAAACACAACGGATCTAGTTATAGTACATCTGTATCGATTAAAATGTGTTCTGTAAGTTAGGACTGTTTGGTACCTAAATTCAGTAGCAGTTTTGTGTTTAAATGTGAAAATGCAGTTACAACCATCAGCTACCAGTGAAATGAAATAGAACCTAAACACTGTACATCGGACGGTCGTGCATTATGCGAAGCGGACCGTCAACCGAGAGACCCCATTTGCTAAATGTGATATAGTGAAGTTCTTTAAACATTCTACAACGTTTTTCTGTGATTCTGTCACTTATCACGGTGGATCCGGTTTCGGCAAATCCGGTTTGCTGGAGCAAACCCCAACAAACCGGTGTACTTAATATTAGATCATCATCACCTTCCATTTCATGGCGGGCCGCCGGTGGGGAGGATTGTGATGCTGCAACTATGACGTTCACATATTGTGACTTACATTCTAGTGCACACGTTGCAGTTAGAAGTGAACAATCAAACAGTCAATTCTTGGTATCGGTTAAAATAATGGTGGTGGTGTTACTGTACCGATTAACATAGCGACGTACATCTGGGAATTAGCTCCCACATGAGTGTATTCACATTCACTTTCAGTTCCTTCCGTAGAAAGGAATTAGAAGTGTTCGAGTCAAGTAATAGTTGCACTATTACTGGTACAGACATTGGTTGATGTAACTGTTTTCGCTGTGAATTATGTAACGAAAAAAAAAAAATTCATAAAACTCAAACTCCAAAGCTTCGGTTTGTTCTATTGTTCGATCTACATAAACACATAAATTGTTAGGATTAAAAAAAACAGGCTGCTTCATATGGTTGTATTACCAATAAATCAATAAGCACGCAATTTAAACTGTTTTACAACTTTGCGATTTGTTTGTAACAATCCTAGAATCCTAACTCGCAAAACTCATTAAGACCAAACTAGCCCAGCGAACGAAAGCGTTGATGCACTGCACGTGTTACAGGAGCATGTGCTTGTCGACATGCCTCCGAGGTAAGATACTGGGTACCACTGGAGTAAAGTGGTGGAAAGTTTCAAGGTTTACTTTCTTCGCGTTTGATACAATACAATCGAACTTTAGATAGTGCTAGCATAGGTCATTGCAAAACCATGCAATCGAATGCATTTACCTAATGTGTCTACTTTTATTTGAAGCTGGAACACATTTTCCTGCAACTATCTTCACGTGCTATTATTATTTTGTCCGAAAATCGCACTGTTTTAGCCATTGTACCATACCACACGATACTGTCCGTGACGACACGCATCGACACATTTTGCCGTGTGCTTGCTTGTCTACGCGAGAAACGACACACCGTTGTATAAAATCAAGCGCGCTCTTGCATCAACTTTTCAGTCCAGTTTTAAACGTGATCGCAAGCAGACATATGTTCATTTTCTCGGAGTAATCGTGTAGTGCCGCCAGTATGATATAAAGTAAGCCGGATGTTAAGGAACTTCTAGGTCGTAGTGATGTATATACGTTATGCTTTAGAGAGTACACTGAAACGTAGCGAGTTTGGTGATGAATCAATGTTTGTGTGCGATGTTAAACCATGAAGTTGATACATTCTGCTAGAATTAAAGTACCAAATGAACGTGTTCCTCTTTTTATCCAACCCACGCCCTGTACATGCAATTGCAATTCCACAACGACAACCTTCAGTAATAGTAGAAGGACATTTAGTACCTGTTCGGTGTGAATATTTCAAAGACTTTAACTAGCATTTGTTTCCATTTCCTTGAGCCTTCAACGTGGTATCCGCCGATCGGATATCTGTTCTGGGTCTGGGTGAAAAAAAAAGTGATTCTAACAGTGACACTAGCGAAGGTAAACTGGAAACTGGAGCTATCGTATTTATTCATGAAAATCGACAAGTGTTCCCAATATGCAGCGTAACATACCATGTACCATGTACACATCAAATTGTCGTTGTTTTTGCGAACGGTAGGGATAAGCGAGCTCAGACTACTCTCGCAATTTCGCCGGTTCTCCGAGCAGATACTGGTGACCAGGCGACAACGGTTGCAATGCTGGCACAGCGTCATACATTCGGTCTAAAACGGGCGTGCTCATCGTTCGCTATTATTCAATTGAAGTTCATAATCAAACCCCTGCTTGCCACCAGGGCACTGCTCATCGAGGATCGCTGATCGTCGCACCAGACGCGCTAGCGTCTTGTGGAGCACACAGCAATACCTTTAGCATAAGAACGTAAATGAGATACACACTACGCACTTCCTCGCATCTTTCAGTGGGGACCTACAAAAAGTTGCATCACCAACATAGCATGATCACATGAATATGGTCGTTTATGCTAATGGTTAATGTGGCTGAGGTCGCCCTGAAAGGAAAACTCGTTTCGCCTGTCGTTTGACAACTTATTGGCGTTCGCCGGGTTATTCTAGCCAAGATTCTGGCAACAGGTATCTTGTGAGCAAACGTTTTGTTATACACATACGCAAGGATTACAAGTGTGTATGTAAAACTGATGTAGAAAAGGCATGACCAGGCTGAGGTTAAAGTTTTCTACAGTTTTGTGCATTTTAAAAATAACAAATAAAACTATTCCACCTTCCAGTGCTTTGATAATATAGTACAATAAACATTCACCTTAAAAGTGTGACGCCCGTCATAGTGCCAACAGTGCGTAATACCAACCAACAACGAACAAACAACAACAAAACTATACACGAAAAAAACATGGCCAGCAGTGCCAGACGGAAAGTCGCCGCTAGGTTACGTGTTAGCGTGGCCATCATTTTTTTCCTCGGATCCCAGCTTGCAGAAAGTGTGCAGGCAAGCGAAGATGAGCTGCAGATCGTCAGTTACATCAATCGCGAAGCAGCAGGAAAGAAAATTCTACCAGATTTCGGCTCGGTACAGCTCGGGGAAAATGTTCCCGAACAATATCGCGCAGCAGCAAATAGATTCGCACGACTGTGGAAGGAACATGTAACCGGAATCAAAGGATACGATACAGTTAAAGGTGAGCCGTTTTACATTGTTACAATGTCTAGTAAGTGTTACATAACGCAAAATTGTAAATTTCTTTTTTATCTGCAAGTTGTACAAAATTGCACATTTTATCGATGAACGTGGCTTAAAAATAGGAATGAGCCGTTTGTTTTCCAACTTCTGTAATAAATGTTCGCAGTCAATCAGCTAAATTGAAGTACACAACCACCATTCTTGGTTGATTAATTATTCTTACCACGATTTCTGCATTGAGTCGCTTCCACCAAACACGTTGCATTCAATCGTTGGGAAGCCACGTTTTTTGTAGATGCCGTGTGCTTCGGTCACCTTTAAGACTAGATAACGTGATCTTACAATAATGTAGGCCAGTAGTGTTATACTGCCGCCTTGATTTGGTGACGAAGAAACCCGGTTTTGGGATAAGGGTTGAAGTAATGCTTAAAATTCTAATTGACTTGCCGTCAGTTCAATAACTTTTATTAGCGACCATAATTGTATCTATCGAAAAGGAACAAAACTAAAAACTTGTTAAATATCAACCCAAAAACGTACTGTTGATAAATATAGTTGTGAAGTCTAATAGCGTAATAATTTAAATAGCTTCTAGGTTGTGCATCAAGGAAATCCAGTCTTAGAAAGGACAACCACTTTTTCGAGCACAACTTGCAATGCTGCATTCGTGGGTTAGAATGCAGTAAATAGCGTTTATCGAGGCACGATATTTAAATTACTTGATCGTATCACGAACAGTTCTATATATTTTTAATTCACAAGAAAACCTTTTTATACAGGACTAAAATAACACTATTTTTTACTCATTATTTATAACTCTCGCTTTCCACTGCCACTATGTCCCTCATTATTTTAAATAATATTTACACTGTTTCCTTTGCAGATGTGCCATTTACGCTTATAGTACCGGACAAAATAGACGAGACTGCTTTTGGTGGAAATGAACCAAAAATACGAGAATTCTTACTTGAGCATGTAGTTCCTGGGGCATTAGTTGAGGTGAAAGATCAAAACACTTACCTTAATCTAAACCAGCACCCTGTGCACGTGAATCTATCTTGTTTCGATATGTTGATGGCTTATGAAATTAACCAAAGCGCTAAAGTTCTCACCAAGCGCAACATTACGGAGCATCTTAGTTTGGTGTTCATTGTTGGAAACTTGACCGAATCGGACATACAGAGTTCGTCCACCAATAA
>KZ061655.1:89430-191930 GCA_002091835.1 Anopheles maculatus
ACACCGTTGTATAAAATCAAGCGCGCACTTGCATCAACTTTTCAGTCCAGTTTTAAACGTGATCGCAAGCAGACATATGTTCATTTTCTCGGAGTAATCGTGTAGTGCCGCCAGTATGATATAAAGTAAGCCGGATGTTAAGGAACTTCTAGGTCGTAGTGTTGTATATACGTTATGCTTTAGAGAGTACACTGAAACGTAGCGAGTTTGGTGATGAATCAATGTTTGTGTGCGATGTTAAACCATGAAGTTGATACATTCTGCTAGAATTAAAGTACCAAATGAACGTGTTCCTCTTTTTATCCAACCCACGCCCTGTACATGCAATTGCAATTCCACAACGACAACCTTCAGTAATAGTAGAAGGACATTTAGTACCTGTTCGGTGTGAATATTTCAAAGACTTTAACTAGCATTTGTTTCCATTTCCTTGAGCCTTCAACGTGGTATCCGCCGATCGGATATCTGTTCTGGGTCTGGGTGAAAAAAAAAGTGATTCTAACAGTGACACTAGCGAAGGTAAACTGGAAACTGGAGCTATCGTATTTATTCATGAAAATCGACAAGTGCTCCCAATATGCAGCGTAACATACCATGTACCATGTACACATCAAATTGTCGTTGTTTTTGCGAACAGTAGGGATAAGCGAGCTCAGACTACTCTCGCAATTTCGCCGGTTCTCCGAGCAGATACTGGTGACCAGGCGACAACGGTTGCAATGCTGGCACAGCGTCATACATTCGGTCTAAAACGGGCGTGCTCATCGTTCGCTATTATTCAATTGAAGTTCATAATCAAACCCCTGCTTGCCACCAGGGCACTGCTCATCGAGGATCGCTGATCGTCGCACCAGACGCGCAAGCGTCTTGTGAAGCACACAGCAATACCTTTAGCATAAGAACGTAAATGAGATACACACTACGCACTTCCTCGCATCTTTCAGTGGGGACCTACAAAAAGTTGCATCACCAACATAGCATGATCACATGAATATGGTCGTTTATGCTAATGGTTAATGTGGCTGAGGCCGCCCTGAAAGGAAAACTCGTTTCGCCTGTCGTTTGACAACTTATTGGCGTTCGCCGGGTTATTCTAGCCAAGATTCTGGCAACAGGTATCTTGTGAGCAAACGTTTTGTTATACACATACGTAAGGATTACAAGTGTGTATGTAAAACTGATGTAGAAAAGGCATGACCAGGCTGAGGTTAAAGTTTTCTACAGTTTTGTGCATTTTAAAAATAACAAATAAAACTATTCCACCTTCCAGTGCTTTGATAATATAGTACAATAAACATTCACCTTAAAAGTGTGACGCCCGTCATAGTGCCAACAGTGCGTAATACCAACCAACAACGAACAAACAACAACAAAACTATACACGAAAAAAACATGGCCAGCAGTGCCAGACGGAAAGTCGCCGCTAGGTTACGTGTTAGCGTGGCCATCATTTTTTTCCTCGGATCTCAGCTTGCAGAAAGTGTGCAGGCAAGCGAAGATGAGCTGCAGATCGTCAGTTACATCAATCGCGAAGCAGCAGGAAAGAAAATTCTACCAGATTTCGGATCGGTACAGCTCGGGGAAAATGTTCCCGAACAATATCGCGCTGCAGCAAATAGATTCGCACGACTGTGGAAGGAACATGTAACCGGAATCAAAGGATACGATACAGTTAAAGGTGAGCAGTTATACGTTGTTACAATGTCTAGTAAGTGTTACATAACGCAAAATTGTAAATTTCTTTTTTATCTGCAAGTTGACCAAATTGCACATTTTATCGTTGAACGTGGCTTAAAAATATGAACGATACTAGCTTCCCTCGAGCCGTTTGTTTTCCAACTTCTGTAATAAATGTTCGCAGTCAATCAGCTAAATTGAAGTACACAACCACCATTCTTGGTTGATTAATTATTCTTACCACGATTTCTGCATTGAGTCGCTTCCACCAAACACGTTGCATTCAATCGTTGGGAAGCCACGTTTTTTGTAGATGCCGTGTGCTTCGGTCACCTTTAAGACTAGATAACGTGATCATACAATAATGTAGGCCAGTAGTGTTATACTGCCGCCTTGATTTGGTGACGAAGAAACCCGGTTTTGGGGTAAGGGTTGAAGTAATGCTTAAAATTCTAATTGACTTGCCGTCAGTTCAATAACTTTTATTAGCGACCATAATTGTATCTATCGAAAAGGAACAAAACTAAAAACTTGTTGAATATCAACCCAAAAACGTACTGTTGATAAATATAGTTGTGAAGTCTAATAGCGTAATAATTTAAATAGCTTCTAGGTTGTGCATCAAGGAAAGCCAGTCTTAGAAAGGACAACCACTTTTTCGAGCACAACTTGCAATGCTGCATTCGTGGGTTAGAATGCAGTAAATAGCGTTTATCGAGGCACGATATTTAAATTACTTGATCGTATCACGAACAGTTCTATATATATTTTTAATTCATAAGAAAACCTTTTTATACAGGACTAAAATAACACTATTTTTTACTCATTATTTATAACTCTCGCTTTCCACTGCCACTATGTCCCTCATTATTTTAAATAATATTTACACTGTTTCCTTTGCAGATGTGCCATTTACGCTTATAGTACCGGACAAAATAGACGAGACTGCTTTTGGTGGAAATGAACCAAAAATACGAGAATTCTTACTTGAGCATGTAGTTCCTGGGGCATTAGTTGAGGTGAAAGATCAAAACACTTACCTTAATCTAAACCAGCACCCTGTGCACGTGAATCTATCTTGTTTCGATATGTTGATGGCTTATGAAATTAACCAAAGCGCTAAAGTTCTCACCAAGCGCAACATTACGGAGCATCTTAGTTTGGTGTTCATTGTTGGAAACTTGACCGAATCGGACATACAGAGTTCGTCCACCAATAAATTCAACAAACGGAACATCCAAGAAACGAACCGGTAAGCTAGGCGGTATTCTATGCCGTCGCATGAATGTACCTACCTATTGCGATATTGATTATTCGTTTCACTTCTGTCCGTAGCTACAATGAACCGCAACGACTGGAAATGAAAAATTCCACCAAGGAGCTTGCATCAAGCAAAGAAAACAGAATTGGACAGCATTTGATGAACTTCCTGAGCGGCATGAAATCGGGAACCAAGGTCTTCCAGCACTTTTTTTCCAGTTCCAACCTGAGCAATCTGATGGATGACAGCTCGTACATGGTTTTCATACCATCGGATACTGCCTTCCAACGGTGGCACCCCATCGACTGGGGCTTTTATCCTTTCAGTGTACAAGAGTTTACTGAAATGGTGCTGCGCAATCATTTCGTTCGTACCAAGCATCCGCTCCGCATGGCCGATCTCCGAACGATCCATGCTGATCAACGATACAAAACGCTTGGCGGAGAATATATTGTACTTAAGAACAAACGTAAGTCAAACACTCCATCCCCCATTATACGACCTAATACTGAACGATATTGTTTCTACCAAAACAAACTTTTCAGCGACTCCTAACGTGAATAATGTTACCATATTATCCGACTACACCCTCTCGAATGGCATCGAGGTATATATACTATCTGAAGTGCTCTTCGTTTCGGAAGCGGTGGTCTCACGCTTGCATCAGGTAAGCAACTCATTCACAGCATGTATTATTGAAATATCAATCTTGAAATTTCTCCTGCTCCCTATTCTAGATGCACAAGGATAAAGAAACACCACCCCTGCTGGCTTTCCCCTGGTTTGGCGCTCAGTTTCTGTCTCACTCATTTCTGGCCCTAGAGCGTGACACGCGGTTCACACAAATTACCCGGTTTCTTAATACAGCTGAAATTGCACAATTCATTTCTGGCTCTAATTATACCTTTTTTGTCCCGACTGATGAAGCGTTCGAACGGTATAGTTTTGACTTACTACCGGACAGCGTGCTTGCCTCAGAGAAGGGGATCAAAATGTTGCTAAACCATTTCATTCGGGGCAGACTGTACGATCGTGATCTAAAGGATGGTGAACTGATCGACACAATCGGTGGAATGCCTGTTAAAATACAACGATCGTTCGAAAATACTGTCCGGGTTAATAGTGCCCGTATCGTAGAGTCCGAAGTGTTTGTCTACAACCTTGGAACCATGTTCTACATCGACGACGTGCTATATCCCGATTTGTTGAAGGACGAAGTGAAAGCAATCACAGATCTAAAAAACGTAGATAGGAATGTTCCGGACAGTATTGGTGGTAGCGATGCATATACAACGGAACAAAATCCACCTGTAACTGATCGACCAACGTCGACCACCTTCCGATCATCGCTGTACGGTCTACTCACGACGAATGCCGACGTAGAGCTAGTTCCGCTGGAAGTTACCGAATCGAGTAAAAGGAACAGCGATGAAGACAGTTCTCAATTTCAGGACGATGAAATCATTACACCTAAAGCCCTTCCTTTGAGATACTTCTACCACCCCAAGAAGTAAATACACATATCGTACATTTTCCCATTTCGCATCAATTTGTGTACTCGGCTCGGTTTAATGCCTCAAGAGTAATGTAAGCTATCCACACGCAGTGTACAATCTGCTGTAAGCAAATACAATGTAGAAGACAGAGGATATTTGGCTGTCACACATCCGGAATGTTTGCAACATTCATTTTCCGTTGCATTACTTCTTCTTGTGCTTTTCTCTTCCATTCATACTCCATACGCCAGTACATAGAACTCTAGTAGTGCTGTTTGCATTTTAAAGAAAAATGCCACGAAAGAAAACCAACATTAAGTAAACTTGGACGAGCATAACCAGTGAAGGTCGCAAGCCTAAAACTATCTTGAACAATAGTGTAGAAATTAAGATTACCAACTGTCAATCAAGAGTAAGAGTTAATACAGTCTAGATCATTTTATCAAAAGGTTCCAAAACGTAGATTCAAAATGCCTATATCTGGAAAAAAAATCCTCTCATGGGACAAAAGCATGGTAATTTGTAATAGAGACAACAGAACGAATAAGTTGCTCGCCAGATAGAAGCATTTTATAGTAGCGAGGCAGACAAATGCTCCCTCAATAATCAGTTCGCTATTCCATTTCTTGCATGAAAGATTTCAACAAGTATAAAATGAATAGCTGACCGTATTACAGTACCATGTTAATTCGTACATGGTCCTAAGAACGAAGAGGACAGCAATGCATTCAAATAGGTACTAGTAATAAGTATCTCATTAAGTTAAGTGCAATATGGCAGTACATCTTCATCTTCGGTTACAACACCTTCGTCTATTTATTCTATTTATTTCTTGTATAATTTTTTGTTCTCGAATTCAACTCGTTCGGCTCCTTCTCTTTCAGTTTGAGCAACAATTCCTTTCGTTTCATCCATTGAATCACATTGGATTACATCATATTGGATGGCTCGAACATTTGTTTTTTTCAAATTATATATCAAAAACATATCAAAAATTAAGTTACGCAATATCAATTATCATTAAGACGCATCTTGGCAGAATATGTGCTGTTATTTACACAACCCTAAAGTAAATTATCACATATATTTTGATAAAGTTTAGTTACTTTGTACGATTTTTAAACATTGGAAACAATAAATTAATAAACATTTATGAAAAACGTATACCATGCATGTTTAGTAAATCTCCAGAAAAATTCGTATCGCTTGTACTGAAAGATTTATAGCTTTCGTATTTTGTTTTTAGATACAAAACTTAACCTGTCTGCATTGTTCTATTAAATGACATATAAAGATTTTTGTTCTCTTGCAGAACTTCAATGCTGATTATTTTAATGAAGAGTGACAGGCCAGACAAACAAAAACTTTGTGTTTGAAACAAAAGCTAAAAAGAAAGCTCCCAGCTCCCAAGATTCCCAACTTTAGCTCTTCTAAAGTGGATGCCTAAACCTGCTCTGCTGCCTAAACCTTGCTGGTCGATACATAAGTACAGTAATACAGTAAGGAGGAACACATCCGATTTTTTCCAAACATAATACTTGGTTTGCTAATTAGAAATCTACCTTATTTACAAAAAAAACCTTCGCGAAAGAATGCAAAGACAAAAACATTCCTGTATAAAGAAATTATTTCAGATGCTATAGCTAATGTGCACCGCATAACAAACATACATCCTGTTGCAATTCGATATATTTCAACCACTGCATCCAAATTTTAAATTTTACCTTACTGAACGCGATGATTCACAGAATCAAACACATTATTTTTATGGTCCGAAACGTTGGGACGTGCCTCGTAAGTGCAAATAGTCACACCGTGATGATGTGCTTCACTAAATTCTCCCTTCAATCCTATGTAATACACGGTCGTATTATCGGCCCCATAATTGCTAGGAATATGTAGTGAAAGGTGATGTACGTTGGCAAATGTTACAACTCTAAGGTACAAAAAGAGATTAATGGCATTTTAATTATGGATACAGTCTTTGAATGGTTATGTTATGTGTTACCGAAATGTTGTTACACTTACTTTGTGGTGTATTCAATCAAACCATTTGCATCCCTCTCTAATGCAAATTCCTGGTCGGCTGTAGCCGATGTATCGTCGAACGTCATCTTAGGGCGATTTTTAAAGAGACGCATTTTCTTTGGATGTGTTTCATCGTCCGCACCTATGATGATGATGCCTTTCAGTTTTACGTTACCGGTGAAAGGGATGTTAAACAACAGCTCCTCGTCGGCATCGCTGTTGACGAACTGAAAGTGCATTTAGAACAATTAACCACAATGCGCTTTACATTAAATTCTCTTTTAAACGCGCGAATGTACCTTGTCATGACTCAGGCGTTCATTGTACGGTTTGAATACGGTTTTCCCGGATCCTTCCAGCTCCTCGTTTAGGCATTCTACATTGTTCATGTCAATTTTCTCGAACAAGCTGTAATGTATGCCTATTTCGAGCTCGTTTTCGATACCCAGCGCTTCATGCCCACAACCACCACCATGCGAATGACCGTGAGACATGGTTAGTTAGTTTAATAGAACCTTTTATTCGCAACAACTAACTTATAAAAATTTGCCTCACACCGTAAACAACCACTTGAAGAATAAAAGATGACAGCTCAAAATTTACGCTTTTGTTTACATTTTTGCTGTCATTATGCATTTTTGTTTATGCGACAGGTTGAGTTTGAGTCGAAATTAAATTCGCAGAATCGGATCAGACACGAAATAGTTGCCCTTGAATAACCCGTTACGATAAACCCATACTACAATCATCAAATAGTGAAACTTTACTTAAACATGCATTTCGTTTGCTGCTGGGGCATAAATGCGTTATTTGAAATAGCCAATAGCAGCAAGACGTACAGGTAATTATTATTATTTAACAAGATTTATTCTCAAAACATGTCTTTTTGTAGCAATTGCCCTGCCATGTTCACGGAACGTTTCGGACGTCGGAAAATTTATTTATGAGAAAAAAAACTCAACTACACGCATTTCTCATTATGTTAATTGTTTGTTTGGCATCACACTTTGCAACATTCGTCTCACGGGAACCTTCGTCAACACGGATAAGCATAACAATATACAAAATTAACAACATTTAAAACAACCACGTTCCATACAATAATACATAGCCATAATGAAGAAAAACGATATTAAAAAAAATTCCATCGATAAGTATTCATAACATCACAAATCTTACCGCTTTACATTAACTATAAACGCGATCCAAAATAAATCATACGCATTTAGCATTCCAAGGATGTGACAAGTGCCCTCTTACTATATACCTGAAACCAAATATGCTCGTAGCCTATTTTTCATTATAATCAGATTCTTTATATTCTTCGTAATGCTGTGATAGCGTAAAAAAAAGTGCAACGCGAATTTTTCAAAATGCCTATATCTGGAAAAAAAATCCTCTCATGGGACAAAAGCATGGTAATTTGTAATAGAGACAACAGAACGAATAAGTTGCTCGCCAGATAGAAGCATTTTATAGTAGCGAGGCAGACAAATGCTCCCTCAATAATCAGTTCGCTATTCCATTTCTTGCATGAAAGATTTCAACAAGTATAAAATGAATAGCTGACCGTATTACAGTACCATAGTAGCGTGGCAGACAAATGCTCCCTCAATAATCAGTTCGCTATTCCATTTCTTGCATGAAAGATTTCAACAAGTATAAAATGAATAGCTGACCGTATTACAGTACCATGTTAATTCGTACATGGTCCTAAGAACGAAGAGGACAGCAATGCATTCAAATAGGTACTAGTAATAAGTATCTCATTAAGTTAAGTGCAATATGGCAGTACATCTTCATCTTCGGTTACAACACCTTCGTCTATTTATTCTATTTATTTCTTGTATAATTTTTTGTTCTCGAATTCAACTCGTTCGGCTCCTTCTCTTTCAGTTTGAGCAACAATTCCTTTCGTTTCATCCATTGAATCACATTGGATTACATCATATTGGATGGCTCGAACATTGGTTTTTTCAAATTATATATCAAAAACATATCAAAAACTAAGTTACACAATATCAATTATCATTAAGACGCATCTTGGCAGAATATGTGCTGTTATTTACACAACCCTAAAGTAAATTATCACATATATTTTGATAAAGTTTAGTTACTTTGTACGATTTTTAAACATTGGAAACAATAAATTAATAAACATTTATGAAAAACGTATACCATGCATGTTTAGTAAATCTCCAGAAAAATTCGTATCGCTTGTACTGAAAGATTTATAGCTTTCGTATTTTGTTTTTAGATACAAAACTTAACCTGTCTGCATTGTTCTATTAAATGACATATAAAGATTTTTGTTCTCTTGCAGAACTTCAATGCTGATTATTTTAATGAAGAGTGACAGGCCAGACAAACAAAAACTTTGTGTTTGAAACAAAAGCTAAAAAGAAAGCTCCCAGCTCCCAAGATTCCCAACTTTAGCTCTTCTAAAGTGGATGCCTAAACCTGCTCTGCTGCCTAAACCTTGCTGGTCGATACATAAGTACAGTAATACAGTAAGGAGGAACACATCCGATTTTTTCCAAACATAATACTTGGTTTGCTAATTAGAAATCTACCTTATTTACAAAAAAAACCTTCGCGAAAGAATGCAAAGACAAAAACATTCCTGTATAAAGAAATTATTTCAGATGCTATAGCTAATGTGCACCGCATAACAAACATACATTCTGTTGCAATTCGATATATTTCAACCACTGCATCCAAATTTTAAATTTTACCTTACTGAACGCGATGATTCACAGAATCAAACACATTATTTTTATGGTCCGAAACGTTGGGACGTGCCTCGTAAGTGCAAATAGTCACACCGTGATGATGTGCTTCACTAAATTCTCCCTTCAATCCTATGTAATACACGGTCGTATTATCGGCCCCATAATTGCTAGGAATATGTAGTGAAAGGTGATGTACGTTGGCAAATGTTACAACTCTAAGGTACAAAAAGAGATTAATGGCATTTTAATTATGGATACAGTCTTTGAATGGTTATGTTATGTGTTACCGAAATGTTGTTACACTTACTTTGTGGTGTATTCAATCAAACCATTTGCATCCCTCTCTAATGCAAATTCCTGGTCGGCTGTAGCCGATGTATCGTCGAACGTCATCTTAGGGCGATTTTTAAAGAGACGCATTTTCTTTGGATGTGTTTCATCGTCCGCACCTATGATGATGATGCCTTTCAGTTTTACGTTACCGGTGAAAGGGATGTTAAACAACAGCTCCTCGTCGGCATCGCTGTTGACGAACTGAAAGTGCATTTAGAACAATTAACCACAATGCGCTTTACATTAAATTCTCTTTTAAACGCGCGAATGTACCTTGTCATGACTCAGGCGCTCATTGTACGGTTTGAATACGGGTTTCCCGGATCCTTCCAGCTCCTCGTTTAGGCATTCTACATTGTTCATGTCAATTTTCTCGAACAAGCTGTAATGTATGCCTATTTCGAGCTCGTTTTCGATACCCAGCGCTTCATGCCCACAACCACCACCATGCGAATGACCGTGAGACATGGTTAGGTAATTTAATAGAACCTTTTATTCGCAACAACTAACTTATAAAAATTTGCCTCACACCGTAAACAACCACTTGAAGAATAAAAGATGACAGCTCAAAATTTACGCTTTTGTTTACATTTTTGCTGTCATTATGCATTTTTGTTTATGCGACAGGTTGAGTTTGAGTCGAAATTAAATTCGCGGAATCGGATCAGACACGAAATAGTTGCCCTTGAATAACCCGTTACGATAAACCCATACTACAATCATCAAATAGTGAAACTTTACTTAAACATGCATTTCGTTTGCTGCTGGGGCATAAATGCGTTATTTGAAATAGCCAATAGCAGCAAGACGTACAGGTAATTATTATTATTTAACAAGATTTATTCTCAAAACATGTCTTTTTGTAGCAATTGCCCTGCCATGTTCACGGAACGTTTCGGACGTCGGAAAATTTATTTATGAGAAAAAAAACTCAACTACACGCATTTCTCATTATGTTAATTGTTTGTTTGGCATCACACTTTGCAACATTCGTCTCGCGAGAACCTTCGTCAACACGGATAAGCATAACAATATACAAAATTAACAACATTTAAAACAACCACGTTCCATACAATAATACATAGCCATAATGAAGAAAAACGATATTAAAAAAAATTCCATCGATAAGTATTCATAACATCACAAATCTTACCGCTTTACTTTAACTATAAACGCGATCCAAAATAAATCATACGCATTTAGCATTCCAAGGATGTGACAAGTGCCCTCTTACTATATACCTGAAACCAAATATGCTCGTAGCCTATTTTTCATTATAATCAGATTCTTTATATTCTTCGTAATGCTGTGATAGCGTAAAAAAAAGTGCAACGCGAATTTTACATTCAGTCTTGTACTGAATGTTGAGCTCAAGCACATTTCATTTATTAAGTTGTTTGGCTTTGTGAATCATTCTTAACGACACGCTGAAAAAAAATGAAAATCTTACAAAAAAAATTCGAAACCTATTGCAGTGATTGTAATAATCTAAGAACAAGCATGTAATGGACAAGTCCGAACAAGTAAAACAGAAACAGAACAAATGATCAATAAACATGTAAATGTATCCCAAGCTAGTTACCTAATGCTGTTAAAAGCTCTACACTTTGCTATTCTAACATCAATATTTTGTAAAAGTACTTCTTCCTGTACAGGAAATAGGTGAGATATTAAGTAAAACATACACGCACATTTATACACATAGTGCTAAGTATGTAGCTTTCTATGATTTCTTTTGATTTCTTTGAAGCTGTAGTTAATAATTATATTTATGCTTGTTTGGAAACATTTCAATGTGCAGCCACACTGCTTTTGATGGGTATGGATTATATTAGGAGTTACTCACAGAACACACACACACAGTTTATATTAACAATGTTCAACATAAAAGGTAAATTTCATCATGTTGTTAATTTGGTTTGTATCTGTATATCTCTAATTCATTGTTCCTTTTATTCGTTCTTGTGTATTCATAGTTTTTATGTATAAGACTTTATATTTTTGACATATGTTTCGATTTCACATTTACACAAATTAACTCTTCAATAAATTAGTTTCTTTTATTATCTTTTGCTTTCAATGGTTCAAATGTATATATTTTCATTTAACGAAAAACGAGTGTAACCTAAACTATTTTGAACAGCTTTGTTTTAAATATTGCCCTTGTTAGAATAATCAAATACTTGTCTATTCGATGCATCATTTATTCTTTGTTTGACTAACATTGTCCATTTTTTGAAATAGCCATCAATTGAACACAAAACTGAGAAACCCACAAGCTCTCACACGTGTGCCAATAAATTGTAAGAAGAAGAAAAAAGTAAAAAAAAAATCAACGATAATTAACGGATTGAGGTCGATTGTGATAATCATATTGCGATGCTGTGATTTTGTCCAATTGGAATGTAATTCCTTTGCTTTGCTAATAACAATATAAACCATGCACACAGATTCGCTCTTAACCAGCTCGATGGAGTTATCAATGGTAAACTCAATTTTAATTTTCTTTATATACGATTAAATGAAAATTATTGGCTTTAAGCATGAATATGTTAAACGTGCAAAATACATTTACAATGCAAGATTACACGCATGCAGGGTTTTATGTTTTAGTTTTGACTGGGCATCTCCGGGGGGAGGTAAAATTAAATGCTTTCGATGAAAACTTCGGTGCTTGCATTCAAAAATATACGCTGCTGTGTAGTGTAGTCAGTCAAAACTAAAACGTAAAACTCTTCAATCATCTGCGATTATGCTATTCCTCAGCTACTTTTACCGAAGATGAACGAACAGCCAGGATTGTTACATTGTGATCGCAACAGCCATCCAAGGTAAGTACAGTACTATGCAAAGAGTTGTCCAAGAGACCCAAAAACGATTGCAAATCGGTCTATGGAACATTATTTTGACTATTTTGCTCAAAAACATTTGAAAGTTTTGTATTGTAAATAATAGAGATAAACGACGACAGCCAGTAGCATGAATGAAAGGGCCCAATCCTTGAAATACTTGGATATGTAATGAATATGTTTATATACTACACACAATTCGTTACTTCGTTGTTTTATGAAATGCTTTGTTCGTATTATTCTACATGTGCCGCAAGCCACATGCTATTTAAATATTTGCTGAAACTATGTACAACAGGCAAGCATCTTTCTAGTAACAAACAGAAAAGAAAACACTTCAATAGGTAACAAAGAAAACACATAACTCAGCTCGTATAATCCGTTTCGTACAGATATTTAAAAAAAAAAACATCTTGAAATAGATACGAAAATACAATCTCCAATAGCGCCTGCACAGTTTAAGAGGAGATGTTTTCAAATCAAACATTCAATTCACTTTTCCATGAATAATATACAGTTCTTAAAATAATTTCCTTCGTCGTCACCTTCTCACCATCTCGCTCTACAACTAGGCAGTCAATCTAAACAAACATTAATAATATGTTACTCTTATATTTGTTCGCCATTGCCACTGTTCTATCAAACCATTGCGCTGAGGATGAAATACGAGGTATGCAATCACTTGTAGTGAATGTATGCAATCTAGATGTTTTGCAAATATTCCGAGTATTGTTTTAAAATGGCAAAATGACACCGATAATAATGCGTATGTATTTTTTTGTTTTGTTTTGTTTTCGTGCATGACTGAGGATTGATCAATATGCTGAATTTTCCATATTTGCCAAACATTTACTTCTATATTTTGCTCACATTCCATGAGAGTCAAAGAACACAATGATGAAATCAACGAGATCTACCAGCAAATCGAGTTTTGGTTTCAGCTTCAATACAGGCTAAACTAATACGGACTTTTGAATGTGAATTAAACGCACGTTCCATCAATATACACATTTTAAGAGGTTATTCATTCACGCTCCTACAAAACCATACACTTCCAGTACTCGTATCTCAAAATCGCCAGAGGCGCAAAGCGGTGGGTTGTTAAATGTTTGGCAGCGGTCCGTTTTGCCAAAGCGGATGTTTTCATCCATCCAGATAGCCTGTCCCTCTCTGTAAGGTAAACCATAGTCCCATGTAAGCAGTGAGTAGTTTATGTGCATCATAGATTGCTACACTTACCCGCCGCCAATAGTAATCATCTTCGAATCGGCAGCCATAAAGAGTTCTGATGCATGCCCCAAACCTGTGTCACCCTCGATTCCAACCCAAGGATATTTGGCGCGTTCGGGGTAAAGTGAAAAAAGAAACGTCTCTCCCGTACCGAAGTATGCTTGACGTTGTCCACGATCATCTTTTAAATTACGCTCAAACCATCGCGACGAACAGTAAGCACCAAACACCTGAAACGAAAATAATGAGGAAACCACCATTAAAAACTCTTAAACACTTGCAAACTAGCTAATATCAACTTACTTCGTTGTTGCACGTTTTAATCATCAGCAGTGTTGGTTCGTGTTGTTCCACTCGAACGTAAAACGTTGTCAATGAACATCCATGCTCTTCAGTTGTATATAACAGAACAGGTTGATACATTGTTATTCTTACTGGCAACCACGACCAGAGCGTAAACAGCTAGCGAAGAAAGAATATTTATTAGAAACGGATTCGATTTTTTTTTTTTTTTTTGGTGAACAAATTAATTTTAAATATTTTAAATGTGTTAGAGCATTCAGTATTCAATTAATCATTCAGCCAACACATGGCAAACACACTCGAATGACTGAACAAGCAGCATGCGATAGTGTAATAAAATTGTATGAATGGTCAATGTTTGTTGCTTAAACTAGTTGATAAACAAAAAAATCATTATAATAGTGACATATGTTAGCAATGTAATGCATCCTACGTGAATAGAAAAAAATATGAAGTTTAAATTGGATTTAAAAAAAAACACAATTACAAAGCAAATCAATCTGTTTTTTCCATTCAACAAGAACGGCATAGCCATATTGCTAACGCTCATGCTCATTATAAAGCAAACAAAATGTAAGAACCACAATATAAGAAGCATAAGTTTAAAAGTTAAATTTAATTTAACTTTCTTTCATTAACAAAAAAGGAATAAAAAAACAAACAAACCAAAGAAATTCGGAACATTTTTGCTTGTACGCGACTACATCCTACGTCTTAAAACCATGTAACACTATTTCTATCTCATTAAGACACGCCAATAGCTAAAGTGCCCGACTTACAGTGTCCTGATCACAAACTTTGCTTTTAATTGCTTGGATTGGAAACACTCCCATGGACAACACTCGTACATCAGGAGAATGAGCCCCCTTACCATTGGAAAAACAATACAAAGTACAAGTAATTCACCCAGTTATGAAACCCCCCAGATTGGTTTAACATTTTTGAGCAAAATGTCAATTAGTTTATTTCATGTTAAAGACATTTTGTAATTATAGCATGTTTGACCATTTTTTCCACATCAGTCGAAATGCAAGGCAACCATCGAATCCACAAATGCAGCATGAATAAAAATAAAAAATAAATATTTCAATTCAGTTGTAGATAATAGTAATAAGTGCAGTCAAACTAAATGAAAAATATAATACTAACAATTACATTCATGGTTATTAGTATGTACATAATAGTAAATATTTCAATTCATTAATCGTATCGGTTATTCAAGAAGCATGACAATATGGATAATGATCATGTTTTCTTAATGATCTTGAATGTATAAAGATGTTACGTTTGAAATTATTAGATAAATATGCTCCTTAAACATGCTCTTAAGCGCTCTAAGTAAATTTAACGCTCCCCGAATAGACAACATTGCTGAGTTAAGGTAGGTACGGATTGTACGACTTATTTATTTAAAAAAAAAACAGCACATGATTCTTCAAAATGAGTATTACACGTTTTAGGACGACAACCACGCAAGATGTAATATTGCATCCATCCACATATTGTACAACAGTCAACCAAGACACATTAACAATCATACTTTAAAATATCTATTCCATACCATTGCCCGACAGGTATCTAAACCTTCTCGATATTTCTGTGCTTTTCGATTATTACCAACGCGAGACGCAAAAGTTCAGTGCATATTGTCCCATCCCAAAAGTAATTCATCGCGAAGATCGTTGGAAACAGAGAAAAGAAAAGATATTTCAATGTTCGCAGTTCATGAAGCAGCAAAAGTCAGCAGTGGAAAAATATACGCCAACGTTATAGCGCATACGCATTGCTTATGGTTAGTATCAAATGTATGTTCATGTCTGGTAAAAGTAAAAACAATGATGCCAATTCGTTTCATATTAATTGCACATGGTCGTGCAATATCAGTTGTGAATTTGAAAACTGCAAATCACATTTTAAGTTCAGTTGCGTTAGTCATCATTAAGGCTGCAAATCTGCACCAACAATTTTTTTTTGTGTTTGTTTTTGTACAACTTTCTGGCTTGCTTCAACAATACTTTGCAAGACTGTAGTTATTACTGTCGCTTATGATTATTAATATAACACAATCTACACTTACCTCACGAATTGTTAAGGTGTGAGACATCATTTGTACGTTGATCTGGGATTGACTCGTTGGTAAATTATCGCTAGAACGTGATCTTACCATTTGTTTTGGCCCACTTAGTACTGACTTACTTTTTAGTAGCATTTCAGTCTTCAAAAAAACCCTAGATATGTACGTAGAACTGAAAATACAGAACCATCAAACAGTAGTTAGAATGATAACGCCATATAATTCATTCGTTTTTGAATCATTTTACCTAAGCGCCCTTATACTAAAAGCCGTTCGTAGTAGCTTTGCTGGCGAGACTGGTATGTTTTTACAGAACTTTGGAAGGGCATTATCGATGTCATTTTTAATCGTATCTGCGTCCCAATCAGAATTACTGGCGGTAACGTGCTTGTGGAATAGTATTAATATAGCCAACGATACGCGGTAAAACACCTTGATACCCTCATGGAAAAAGCAATCCATCACCCGTACCAGATGCGGAAAAGGTAATCCACCTAGTATCCACCAACACCAATCCATGAAAATGGATTCAGGCTTCTGTCCGTTGCACATTGTTGATAGATAATTAACAGCAGATTTCTACAACGAAAAATATATTATAACAAATATCAATACCACATATGTTTGTACCACACAACCATCTACCTACCGCATGTTTTTTGGCAATTTGCATCACAGTCTTCCAGGTGACTTCGTAAAGTAATTTCGTTTGAGTAATAAAAACTTTTTCCTTAGGAGCCACTAGGCTGGCCATACAGTGGTAGCATTCTTCCTCTATAAAAAAAGGGAACAAATTACTGTTATGAGCAGTCTATGAAGTTATAAACAACTGTTGGTGTGGTATGACTCACAATGTTAGCATTTGCTTGCCAGCCAAATAGTCTTACGAGAGGGGTACTAATAATAACTAATTGAACCATAACATATAATCTATTGCGTCTTTATCGCGAATATCCGAGATTGAGGGTATTGAACGTGTGCGTACGAGTAACATATAAAATCTGTGCTATCGCAAATTATTGAGCTTTATCGAAGGAATCAAAGGATTATCGACGTTGATTACTCTCATCGATTGAAAAATGACCACGTTAACAAGGTTATGATTTTTGTTTTTGGCGCTAAATTCCAAAATACGAGTTTGTTTACTTTCTTAACGGTATTCCTAGATATTGGCTAGCATAAAATCGTATTCAAGTTTAAATATATATTTTTTTAAACTTATTTTAAACACTCTATTCAACTAACCGATTGTCAATCAGTGAAGTTTTAATTTAAATGTAATTTAATTTTAAGTAAAGTAAGATATATATTTTTTTAATTTATTTACAACACAACGGACTGTACGTATTGATGAAGTATTAATTGTTTGTAAATTTAATTTTTATTTCCAACAATTTTTGTAATGAATAATTATATTTTATTTTCAAAAAGGATCCCTCATATTAATTTACATTAACATTCAAAAATATTATGGCGATCGATGATTGACAATGATACTTAGAATGCTAATACTCGCGAATCGTTGCTAAATCTCAATACCAGCTGTATATAACATGATGTTTGCGAATTGAATATTCATAAGACATAGGATTATGTCAAACAAAATTACTTTTGCTAGCAAACGTACCATCATTTGCCATCGTGTGGTTCGTGCCAAGAGATAATTGGATACTCACGACAGTTGCTGACTAGACGTACATGAAATATATGACGTATTAATATATGACTCTGTTCCACGAAAAATATCGTACGAAAAAATTTTGTCGACATTTTTTTTTCAAAAAAAAATCTTACATAAAACACAGCTAATGTCGATCTGACTTTGTAAAGACAATGCCATTTTCCATAGCAATGTACTTAAGTAATGCACAGCACGCTAGCTTAATAAAATAATAGTCACGTAATAATTTATTGCTATATGTTTATGGTGCCGATTAGTTACGCACAGCAATGATCAATCGCACACTTCACATCATCGTTCTTCTAACGGAAATAATCACAAACGACACATTTAATCACATTATTAACTTCTTTGCACATCACAATTCTACGATGCTTGCATAACCAAACATGTATTATAACCAAACAATTATTTCAATCGGTGAGACCTATCATCCCAGTAATAAAGTGTCGTGGCCCCTGTTGTATGAGTGACTGCACATCTTGGAACGACTTCAAGTTTGGCTTTTTTCCTGAAAGTACAAAAATAGGTTGTCAATATTGATACATTTCATTATTTCGAATTTAGTGAATATGAAAGTCAAGTATCAAAGATAAAGGCTTTTGTTGCGAGAGTTTCAATAGGATCTTAAGGTCTTAAAAATGTCCAAACAATTACAACACGATCGAGTTGATGACTGTCTGCGACTTCAATCTTTCACATGGTAAAATCTGAAATAAAATCCCCCTCGGACCGTTTTTCCGCATACGAGTCTGATGACCAAATTAAGAAAAATAAAGGAAATACGCACTATTTTGTATGTACATACTAGCTATAAGATTGTACTGTCCCATTTATTAAATGTACAGATAATCCTACCTTTCGCTGTTAATAGCTGTATGTTGAAACAGGTACATTTGGTAAGTTTTGAGGATTGTAAATATTGAAGCTCTAGATACAAATCACATTCTGGATCAATATAGACCGAGGCTCGTTGTTTGCTTAGATTTTCTAAAGATATGCCTTCCGGAGTTTTCGCAACCATTCTGAGACGATCACACTTTTTGCACTGTATGGTTTTGTTGTTGTGTTGTTTCACTGCTATTGCTAAACACCCCTAAATTCGTTATTGCCCTCTGATAGTCACGTAATAATTTATTGCTATATGTTTATGGTGCCGATTAGTTACGCACAGCAATGATCAATCGCACACTTCACATCATCGTTCTTCTAACGGAAATAATCACAAACGACACATTTAATCACATTATTAACTTCTTTGCACATCACAATTCTACGATGCTTGCATAACCAAACATGTATTATAACCAAACAATTATTTCAATCGGTGAGACCTATCATCCCAGTAATAAAGTGTCGTGGTTTTCGTATATCGCCTCCGTATTCGCACAATAAAACACAATAAAAGATATCCTTCAAAAGTAAAAAACAATCGACGTGCGCGGCACTGCGAACCGTAGTATTTCGATTGCGCGGCACGATTAGACTGTTGGAAACATTGAGCGATCCCGTATGTTGTATGGAACCGTTCGAATGAAACAACAGTGTTGGTGTTGACGGCGGTTTACTGTTTACATATTGCATGTGTCGGTATGCCCGCTGCTTGTGTTCTGATTGATAAGCTCTATTGATGGTTGTGAAGCGTATAACAACAAGCGGCTGCTTCTTTCTGCTAACACTTGCCATGATTGCGCATATAGTGGTGAGATCTACACATCCAATCACTAGGAGATGGCTGGTGTTGATGTTTACAATATTTCCGACCGAATACGTCTCGAACCTTATTATTAGCACCTTCGGACCATCCTTGTAGTAAATTTGAAAATAAACAAAACACGACTTTTATATTCGGTAGATTATTGCTTCTACTATTCGGACTAACCGTCATCTTTGAACCATGTGTTCACTTAATCAGCTTAGCGTAATTTAAGTTTACAAGTGATCTATCAAGATGCAGTTAATATTAAATACATATACTTTACAAACGTATATCGCATGAACACCTACATTTCATTCTTAAATCGTGATCAATTAAATGATTCTCATTATTATTCGATCTCCTACAGGCGCACGTCCATCACTAGAAAACAGAGGTGATGGCCTGTATGGATGGTAGACCTGGAACAACATCCTAATTTGATGACAAACACGTGATAAGTTACACCACTTCAAACTTCTATCTATATTGAAATGTTCATTACAATATCATATTCACATACAATAGAACTGCACTTTATGGTACAGTGGTTTAGTTACACCAATGCCGCTCTTCACACAACAGTATCACTACCAATCCCTATCCTAAGCGTTCTCCCGTAAGTTTTAAAGTCAAAGAAGGATGAAGGAGTTAGTGGCGTTAGAAACGAAAAGAGGAAGATCTGATGAACTTCTCTCTGTAGGTTCATGGTAACTTGTATGGCTTATCAATAATTGTATAAATCATAATGTGTCAAAACCAGTTGCCAAATACAAATGCAAAGTTATTTTTAAACCCGTGTCAAAATCTAAAAAACCATGTTGAATTACTGCCCAATTTTGTACTCATTACAAATAACATACCGGTACTGTGCAAGACGTCACCAGTACACAACCATACGCCGCTTATCGATCGAAGTCCGGGACTTGCTTCCAATTAATGATTTTTTGTTTCTCATAATGTTTTACTTTGCAGACCTCATCGAATACGGGTTTTTCTCACTTATGAACACAAAAGGTGCTACATTCATATACCTTGCATAATACATGTTTTCGCTACACTATTGTTCAAAGTCAATGTTTTTTTTCCCATCCATGATACAGAATCACTATCATCCTGTGCCTGATCTTTGATATAAGAATAGGAATTACGAATCATCTTAATTTGTACCGTGTGTTTCAGCAAACCATTAATTCATTAATATATACCCATATAAAGTTAAAAAAAGGCATATAATAACTAACTTTTTCCAATCGTCTAGCTATTTTTCAATCGCCTGCTTGTCATACGATGCAAAATGATACCATTAGTTCCATTTACTGTTTGCGGCAACTTTTTTTTTTCATCCAATCATGCTGGTTTAACAAATAATGGTGCATTTTACATGACTGACACTGTATCTTCTTTTTATTCATTCGGTGCAAAAATCGTTGGTCACATGCTCGAACATGTTTTGCAATACACCGAGAAATGCAAAAACGTGCAACATTGCATTGATCAACACACCAAACAAGTGGCGCTTAATTGCAGTGCTGTAGCATGCCCAACGATGACTCAAACGTAATCTGATAATCCTGAAAAATAAGCAGAATTGTGACAGAATTGGCTATTGTGTATGGAAAACCAAACTATACTAGCACAGTTCGAAGCGTGATGCACAAGCAAGCAAAACTCGCCCTACAAACTGCAAACTAAATGAGGACCTTTGACAGTTCCGTATAAAATCTGTCAAAACCTTATAATCTCTAGGGCTCGTAACAGGGTTTCTGCTTATTTACTTGCTTAGCCGTTCGATACACAAGACTTTGCACTAATATGTTATAGCGTTATTTTTTTAAACGAGAAATAAATTTATATGAAAAACACCCCAATCATCACGAAAACACAAAAACCTGTCTTTAAACAGAAACTTACTTGCGTTAGTAAGTATAAAGTTCTAAAAACTTTTACATCAACTTCAAAGTTTGTTTTTTATATTATTCGATCATGCAAGTAGATGACGATCAGTAGCATACGATATCCTTGTCAGTAATTTATTGTTATATCATCCCTCCATTTTACAAATACATTCAACAAGTATCAAACATTTTTACTTTTGATATGTAATGATGAGATCATTCAACTGAACCGTGATTGATCGCTACATTTTTTTCCGCAAACCGATCGTCCCGTCCGTCTGCATACACCATGCATTTCAATAGAGGCTTTACACTTGTTGCACATTACTCATGGTTAAAAATGAAGCTTTGAAACTGAAACACTCGTAAGCTTGTCAATTCCTTTTCATTCACATCTGAACCATACGTACACAGTACATCTTAAATAAAAGGGAATCAAATCTCACAAACACTACGTTGCGTCTGTTGGTTCGTGATTTGGTACGGCTTGAGTCAGATGTGTAAGAACGATTCTTAGCAGCATCCATGCAAATACAGAAATAAACCAGTGAGATGATCTTTTTTATCACCACCACTATTGCGGTCACTAAATCAGCAACGCTAAAAACACACTTAAAGTGATAATAAAAAAGAAACAGAGAAACACAGTGTTCGGTGGATGCGGCGTAGAAGGGCGTACAACGACGGCGGAAGAGGCGAATCAGTGCTATAAATAATTTTGTTCAATCGGTTTGCACAAAAGCGCCATCTCAGAAATACACAACAGTTAGCCAAACTCAACACAACATTAATTATATGCTGACTGTGTAAAAGTTGTATAACTACACTTTTATTTCATCCGATCAGCGAGTGTTTCTTTAGCACGCATTACTGTAGATATTATCGAATTTATTTTACACTTCATCGCCACTATCTATCACTTAATATGCCGTTGCACAACATTACTGGGCCTGCACATTGGTCTTATTTGCGTAAACACACGACCGATCTTGAAGCAAGCAAATAACTTTTCCCTAATAGATCCGTAAAGCGTCTCTATTGAATCCTATCGCTGATCGAACTGCTACGGTACGCGGTCCGGTTCATCCAACTTCAAAGGATAATCGCTCTATGAGGCACTGCAGTTTTAATCATACCGTCGTCACGTCCGTAAACCGTTCTGATACGCTGTTGCTTTGCGTGTTAAGTAAGCGACATTCTTCCACTAACACAAGATCCAACAATCGCTTCGTGCGTAGATGCAGTCGCTGTAAACAGCACGAAAGGTCCCTTGTGCTTTTATTATCTTTGTGCCAGCTGTATCAAACCAAGATGGTAATCAACTTACCTCAAACATACCGACGATAGTGTACTGAATTGAGCCTCGGTTAAACTTATCTTGTACAAACAGCTTGTTCGCAGCAATCGCACATTACTACAACTGTCGCCACATTTTCTTTTCTGCCTTCCTCCCTTGCTCTAAAAGCGTCTCTTACTTTGACCTGCACAGAGAATCGAATCAGAACTACGCTGCGTTCAAAACTGTCATATTGCGATAGAAGAAATTAATTCAACGATGTTTAGCGAAGATATTAAATATACACTTCGTTCAATAGAGAAGCATATTTTTATGCAAATTACAATCATGTTTTTCTGTGGTATAAATGTAAATAACTTACATTTTTACACACTCCATTTTTTCTTTATGATTTACTGTTCCAATCGTCGTGGTCACTAAATATTGACACTAAACTATATGTACATAACTGGATAGTGATCGGCAAATATAGGAGACTCAATTCAATCGATTTTCGAACCTAATACGGGTGTAAACAAAATTCAATGACTTATCGTCTTGCGAAACAAACAACAGTGATAACTGCATTCAAGCGTGGATACACAACTTCTTCGCTTGACGGCTTGAAGCTCTCAGATGGTATGTTATAATAACACTTTATGTGCAGAGTTATACGATCTTAAGGTAGTCCCCGTTTTGTCTCTATACTGGGTGATGCAATACGTTTGGAAGTGCATGTTGCATAAAACGTGTAATGTCTCGGTTATTTGAGTCCTATTGAAAAAATAACACACCGTCACAATTACACAGGTTCATACAACTTCAAAGGTTTCCATCGTTCAACAGCATCTATACGTTAATAACTTGGCTATCGATTGGATGCCACTTGAAATTATCAACTGATTATTAGAATTACCACAATTCATACTCGTGCAACATGGGACATTAGAGATAACAGTGTAGTATAAAAAACTCTATATACAACAATGCTTTAAAAATTTGCTCAGTCCATAAGTATGCGCTTGTTGCGTTCATAAAATGGAGATGTTTTGTAAAAATAAAACACTATACATTGCTTATCCTCTTATGGAATAAAGTCAATCATAACAGAACGCACTCTCGCTTTGTAGGCAGATGCTTCGGTCACGGTTTTATTCCTACACTAATAACTTTTCTCATCATCGTAAATTTACCGTACACATTTGCAACGTCTACGCCCCCGGGGAAGTTCGCAATGAATGTCTCTGTATTTTTTGTTTGTGTTTTTTACTACTCTAATTGAGTTATCGTACCCATTTTTACGTACCGCGCACACCCTTATCACACTCACCCAGACCTTTGACTTTCGTCTACTAGTACATTTCTCTCTTCGACCGTCTGGTCGTGCTGTGTGTTTACCGGCTTTCAAGCATCTAAACGCTCCTCTATATCTCTGCTAGGTGCCCGTGCCTACGGCAGTATTTGTATCAACGCACTACCACACCACAACGCACATGCTACGCTCAACATCGCTATGATTCACGCAAGTCGCATATAGCTTCACGCGTACGTGCTACTCACCAATACTACCTTTCTACGCCCCCGAGAGCATGTGTGCAAGTCACGTGGCTATAATCAGCTGATACCATCAACAACACACCCAGTAGGATCTCGTTTAAGCAATTCAACAAAAAAAAAACTCTGTCTCATTCCCGCTCGCATTCTCAGATTCATTATCTAACACCGCCACGACGTCTTGGGTTTACTATTACTTTTCTATGTACAAAATTTTATCAATGAATGTCATTTAAATGACAAACGTTCGTCTCATTTTGCTTTTTGTGCATTCCAGATATCAATATCAATATCAAACACCGAACTATTTCTATTCGGTGCACAAGCCCGAACAATTCAACTTGAAAACAAACAACTATGATCAGCAAAATGCTAGGCAGTATCGTTTTACTACATTATGACACATTCCTTGAATAAACGATACGCAAAACAGCTCTGCTTCCTGTGAAGGCATCATTACATACAGCTATCGCTCTCCCAAACGATCATCTCCGCTTGTCTTTGTCCAGAGCCATCTGTTAGAAACATCGTGTAACACGGTTTAAACTTTCCTAAGCTTCATTTGTACGCAGAATTTGAATGCGGATGCAATAGACAAACGTTTCACAGCGATTGAATAAACTAAATGTGAGAGATTATATTATGGAAAAGGATGATAATATAACATTTTGGTAAATTGTTAATATGTTTTATGAATAAACAGTCGTCTGTCGTACAATGGGAAAAAATAGTAGATGTGCTAGCCAAAATGATTGAGT
Source organism: Anopheles maculatus (assembly GCA_002091835.1). Lineage (NCBI taxonomy): Eukaryota > Metazoa > Arthropoda > Insecta > Diptera > Culicidae > Anopheles > Anopheles maculatus. The sequence continues at coordinate 114,277 of KZ061655.1, forward strand.
TCAATTTAAACAAAAATCGGCTACTGACAACATCGTTTACCGATTGTAGAAACTAATCACTAAGTAAGTATCAGAATCGTTGGACTTAACATTGGATTTAACATATAGTCCTATCTGAAGCCTTTACTACGAAAGCAATCCATTTCACTTTATCGTTTTCAGAGCCAATTTTGAACAAATTTCGTACCTTTTAATTTTTGTGCTTATATATGCTATAAGAAATATTGAACGAAATTTTGACAACAACGACAAAAATTACAATTATACATTTAAAAGATTAATTTCCCTTACATCATCGTGTATTTGATAACACCAAGTTTGCTTGCTATCACGTAATGTAGAAAATACATGATACTTAACATCAACATGTCCTCTTTTACGCCAGAAAAGTTTTATAAATTAAAGTAGCTTTAAATTCACTTACCAGGGGGTGTATCGGTGAGCACCGAAATGTTTGTCGTATCGACGTGCGGTGCAAATGCTTCGTAGATGTCAGATTCTTCCTCGATTCCACTCAGCTGATCGGTACCGATAGCATTCACTGGCATGATGAAGGGTTAATCGTAAGTCACTTCCGCAAACGGTGCTTGCCAGTTTACGTTACACAAACGCTGGATATAGTTTATACAATCAATGTACCGCAAACCGCACAATTGTTATACGTTTCACACATATAACGATGTTTGAATCATCACCACACTTGTTGTTCACCGGTCACCAACTATACGAAACTGAGCATATGTCTTCTGTACAGAACGACACTTGTTTCATAAACAGCATGGACACACTTCATAGCAACTGCCGCAATTCCAGTTCCAAACCTCAAGGTAGACTCACGTACACGAAGACCAGTATGCGTAGCACAGGTTCGCTTTTCTAGCTGGCAATCTGCCTATCTGTCGTCTATCTTTACCGTATCGGGCCGTTGTTGTTGAAGCTCAATGATAATAAAGCAAGAAGGCTCTACGCGTTTACACTTTTCACGATAACGACGTTCGATTTTGTAGATGCACCAATACACTAATGGAGACTACTTTTTGACGCTCAGGATCTTCTTCTGCGGCAAATGTTGGCGAAACTGCTTAGTTTACAAACAGTGCCTTGGCTAAGAAGGCTTATCAGGTTTACGTTTTCCTTTTACGGGGTTAATTTTTTATTAAACACCATAAGCTTTAGGCATCGACTACTAGGATTATGTTGAGCAGCAAAATCTGCTAGACTGAGTGTTGTATATTACTTATATAGAGATAATTTCCAAAAGTGTGCTTACAACAAACTTTTCGATTATTTAGTATTAGTTACGAACGATTTTGGTCTGACTAGACTTAGATTCTCCATCTGCTACCGCAGTTTACGTAGTTACAGTCTATAGTTAAATCACACCTTTCAGCACAACTAGTCAAATGAACACAACTTTCAATACGCTGTCACACACTATTTCACAGATCGACGTTTGCAGATTGCAGATTTGCTGACTTAGTCGTAGATCTTTATGGGGACACTAGTACCCCTGGCCGAATGCGAAATGCATGCATCTCGTTACGAATTTCTTTAATAGTGTTTATGTGAGATCTTCGAAGAGCATGATGCAACCTGTCAATACAAAAGAAACTGCATTTAGTGAATGGGTTTTTATCACAGAAAATATTTTTTCATTGTTTCCTTTCATTTTCTAAATGATGTTGTCTTAATAGTCATACACGTCAATTCTCAACTATTCGCTAGTATGGTGATAACTGCCAAATAAAAACAGATTGGATGCATACAAATAAGATTAAAGCGTACAAAGCAAGCACATTAACCGAAAGTAACACAAATACAAATAAACTAACTAATTTTACATCATTTATCGATCGGTAGAATCACAGTTGTAAATCGAATGGAAATCCCAAACTCGGTGTGAAAGTGCTGACGACAACTGAGTGAGTCATTTTTCAATCAGGCAAACGTCACCGCTGCCAATGCATTAGATGGATGATGGACACAAGCAATCGGAGTGGTGTATCTAAAATGGTGCTATCATTATAATTGCTAACATTTCTGTCATTCTACCGGTATCCACGCACCTTCAATCTCTTCACGCACATCGACCGTTGAATTCATGAATTACCTCCACTGGTCACCAACTCCAAGCCCAGTTCGGTTGCAATAGAAAAATCAATTCATCTTTCGCTAGCGCGCATCCTTCTGTGCCACCTAGTCGATTCCATTTTTATTTTTTTTATTTAATTTCCAGTATGACGGCTGGACGAACGATTCCATTTTTGATTTGGTAATAAAAAATCAATCACAAATCAATATAACACCACTACACGCCAGCTACAAAAGGACCGACCCCGGCGTACAAAGCTATGAACATCATATTCGAGCTGATACCATTTCAGACGTTAATAGTGGCGCTTCATACAGATGATCAGTATGCGTGCGAATAGAAAAATCCAGGCTAATGATAGTTGTCATTGCAAGCGGATACCATTTAGAGAGATGCAACCTTAAACAGCTTACGATACGATTGTAAACCAATCGACATTTTCTAACAAGTCTGCCTTCAAATACCATTCAATCAACACGGCTTTACGTTCGCTCTGGCTTATTATAGTATAGTTTGGTCACCAATTTTTACACACACGCAAATGAACCTAGATTAAGGCGTACGTCAAAAACATACTTTCGGTGTGGTTAGATATTGGAAAGTTATCTAATCGTGTCAAATAATGATGGTGTAATCAGAGGGCCGGTGAAACCTCAAGCGGATTATGCTCAACCACTTATGGAAAATTTGATAAAATTTGAATCTACATCATATAACCAGCGATTAGGTATAACTTGCATCCTTCCTTTGCCTCTATTTAAATCCTCAAATCTCCGGTTGGGTGACACCCTGATAAAGTTGCTGTCTTCTAACGTCCTATTGAATTTAATGGTTTAATGTTTAATGTTTACAAATGGAGGCAGGTAACAATTGGCGATATGCTGCAGCGCTAACAATTTTAAAAGCAGTCTTTCACTCCATAAGTGTACAATGAAAAGTACAATAACAAAGTTTCAAATGATGTTTTACAATCTTTCTGTTGTGGTGTATTCTAATTCGCGAAAGAAAATAGCGTTTCCAAATAGCTCAGTCGCTTTGTCACAGTTCTGCTGTCTTTTTTTATTTAACACAAATTTAGTTCTTCGATATTGAGCCGCCGATAACGTCAAATTTTTTACCAAACTATTTATTCTACGTACATCATTCACAGATTAGAAGTTATTTACGCTTCTATACAAATTTAGTAAAATTAATCACCTTACGATTTTAGCAAAATAAAACAAAATTTACTAAAATATTTGGTTCAGTGTATGTACGAAAAAGCAGGATAGAAATGCATAAACCATCAATTGCATTAGTGCCGTTAAGCTTACTCAATGGAACGGCTTGATTAGTTCAGAGTTCTGAAGAAACAGCAAAACTTTTGAATCTTTTTCAAATTTTCGTAGTGCTGTTTCTATAGTGTAATGCTATGATGATTGTATATAAAAAATTGTAAGAAATTTGCAAATATCAGCAGTATTGCATCAGTAAAATAGCAAAGATAAATTCGTTTCGAACGTCTATGATTCAACTCATCCACTTATCTCATAGTTCTATTTTCATAAGCAAATCAAGTAAAACTAAATGCGCATTTATTGTGTGGTGGCTTAATACCCAATAGTTATTGCTTAATGCTGAACCCTACAAAAAGCACTCTAACGCTAACAAACGGTCAATGACTCCCCGTAGGATATATAGCGAGAGGAGAAAAAAAAGTTACCGTTCTCTAGGCATTTTTGCTCTGCTTGGCGAGTGCGACACGACTAATCGATAAAAACACACAGCCAAGAATTGGTAACACGCAGGTTTTCCACTTCTGTCCAGTAGCGGCTGCGTGCAGACCCGTGCCACTGACGACAATGGTGACGCCATCGTGGCCAATCGGTGCCTGAGCAACATCATGCCACACGAAGAAACCGGATCATGATACAACTAATGTTACTACCCTACCGCCGCGCTGTATCGATTTTGCTTGTTGAGCACCGTGGGACAACCATCCTGCAAAAGCCGAAACATTTCCCATCGCTACACACGCACAGCGGACGCAATTTCGCAAATGACCATCATCCTAATAGCTTGTTCTGACGTATTTTCGTAGAGTGAACCACGAAGCAAACATACAAGAACGAAGAAATTCGTAACTTCTTGCATGGATTTGACTAAAGCAAACGAAATTAAGCTCTTTAGAGTTTTTACAGTTTTGTTAATGTTGCCATTGTTCGTTAAGTATCATTCCTTCTACCAATGTTGTCGGATTATTTAATGCTAAATAGAAAAATGCAATAATGAAATGGTTGCATGTCCTTACCTTTCTCTCCGAACCGGTGAAATTTCCTTCAATTATGCTCAACGACACACGGTCCAATGTAAGAACGGCTATGGACTGTTTGTTCTGCGTTCAAATCCCACCTGGCGAGCGGAAGGTACCGGATACTAACGTTCTACCGTTTCGTTCGATAGCTGTTGCGTTTGATACGATGTATCTCCACCGGGAACGGCAATCGCCTTCATACAGGAGGAGACGCGGTGGGATTTTCTTGGACAGCGGTTTACCGGAGACTAATTAATGTATTGCCGTAGCAATTTGCTTACAACAAATTACCGCAATCAGTAAACAAAGCACCTTTTTGCCAAAGGCGATTTGCCGTGTAAAGTTAACGCTTTTACACAAACGTACGAACCTAGTGTGTGGCAAGGCACTTGCTTTGATTTCTCAGATGTGCCTGTTGTCGCACCAAATTTGGTCAACTCTTCACTGGTGTTATGATGATACTGTAAACACTCACACACTCTTTCGTGTACTGCAATGCACAGCTTTGTATAGCACTTTCGCAGCAGAGAACAACACTTATATGCAACTTTGGCTATCGTATTTTGTTATCTGCAAGGAAAGACAGGATTCAATTTCGCAGGACTTTATCACCAATGCTCACACTTCAACAAAACATCTGCAAAAGTGACACAAACAAAACAATTAATGATAAACACGCATTGCACAACTTCGCACGAACCAGCGGTAGTGCACTGGAGCAATGGCAAAATAGATTAGCATAAAAAAACTGCACTCACTATTACGCCCACTTCCCGCTATCCATCAAGTAAAATGAAACGAACGACAAATTCTGCGACGAAGCCAATTTCTATGCCAACCGGGATCAACAAAACCCTGACAGCTAAAATCTATGGCGCTGCGGAAAGATTTTCGCTTCAGCAGTTTCCGTTTTTCTTTTCTTCGGCATTAATGTTTACGAAATCTTTTTAAACGGCTTTTTCGTGCACGTCAATTTTTCACTTTTTGTAACACTCGCATTGCACATCCTGAACCACACATCGCGTTACTGAATTGAGCCAATCGAAATGGTGCCTCAAGATAGTAAATCACAACAAATTGTTCACCTTAGCTGAGGAATTCTGCTACCTTGCTGGTTGACTGTGGTTTAACAACTGTGGTCCGAATTGGTTAGAACTCTGCAACTATGATAGTGACGGTATTCTTGACGATTAACCGAAGATACGAGCAAAATATGTTACTGAACCATTCACAATCCTCGTTCCGCATTCGATAGACACGGTAGAATAAGTTGATCGTACATTTGCCTATTGCGAGTCACTGAAAAACCACCGAGACTGACCATAGTTTAGGATGAAAACGAAGAAGTTTGTACATAAATCTTGCGCACTCGGACTTTTTTTTTCTTTCGTTTTTAATGCTACACGCACACAGCTGCACATTCAGGTGCTGTCAAACATGTGTGTCAAACGGATTGTTGACAGAGCGCACGGTGGTTCGGTACTCCATCCATTTTATTATTATCCTTCGTTTTTTACTATTTGTTTTAATTTTTCAACTATTTATAGAACCCTAGCTAATTTACTATGCACGTAAATATTATTTGTGCTACTGTCGCAGCATTTTTCTTAAAACCCCGATATGTTTGGTGTAAATATTATTTCCCGATTGTTGAATCTGTCTAGAATACACTATTGGCTGCTATTAAACAGCGATCAGGAGTCAAAAAAGTAACAACGAGCACATTGTTTATTTGCTTCTATGCTTCACATTAAACATGCTTAAACATGTTTTAATGGCCCCGTATTTCTGGAAGGGCAATGGAGAAGCCGTTATAACGACTTCATCATCGTGCAGCGAATTAGACAGGCCTCCGGTGGGCTGGTCATGTCATGAACATGACACCAGACGACCCAGCGAATACGTTTTTTGGCCGCCCACATGGGCAGAGGAGGTGTGGTACACCCAAATTGAGATGCAGTGAAGACGTTGATACGCCCGCCAGAACGGCTTAAATATTGGTATTGCAGACAACGGCATTAGACCGTGAGCGGTATCAAAGATTGTTACAGCATTCCAAGACTGCTAACCGGTTGTAGCGCCTGATAAGTAACTAAGTAAACAAGTTTTAGCTTAAATAATACGATTCAAAGCAAGTTAAACGGATTCAGTAATTACGAATGAATGAAATATATCGTTCTAATTTCTTTAGTATAATTGTTTTATTTACCGTTATAATTGCACAAAAACTAACAAATCTTTTATATTGCTTATTAGTGTCAGATATATGAAAAAAGTAAAATGGAATGTATCATTAGTTACTGGTCTTTAAAGTTGTACTAGTTTGAACATTCTGGATGAGTGTGTGTAGAAAAGATACACTTTTTTACCATCCCAATACGTCATGGAACATTGATGGCCTGAACCATATCAGCTTTTTGAAATTAAATTGCACATTTCATTGTTTTTACTATTGAGCGCATGCGTTAACCCGTTTAACTTTGATGTTTTAGTCGTTTTGCGTGATGATCGATGGTCTGTTCCCACTAATTTAATCGTTCGCACAAAACGCTGTTTGAGCGAACTCTTCGGTTGCACTAGCTGCATGCACAGAGCTGGATCTCCAGAAAAATCTAGAGCCGATGTCAAATGCAGTTGCGGTTCCTGTTCCACGCTGAACCTAACAGCCACTGTCGAAAAGGACGTATCGAAGGATAGCCGGCCGGTCATGCTAATACCAGTGCTGCAAATAATTAAATAAAGTTTTGTTTATTGTATTCGTTGAAGCTGCTGATGATCTACTCACTTTTGTTCCACTTTGGACTGCGCATTACGACCCCATAGGCTCATGGTAACCTGCCCATTAAGATCAATCGATATAGCGCCGGTTGCACTGAGTGCTAACGTCACACCGTTATGAGAAGAAAAGTGTTCTTCGTTGTCCTGCAATAATGTGATGCCTTGGTAAGCCGGTGTCGGCTCGGATGCTGTGCCGCTCCAAACGTGTCCCATCAATTCACCTTTTCCATTGAAAAATTCCAAAGGCCTCATTGCTATACCTTGCACCGATAGCTCCATTCCTGCCGTCGTGTCTTCCTCTTCGTCGGCATCGTTCGTATCACCATCACTACTACTAACAAACGATGACATACCACCGGCGTATAGTCCAAGGGTAAATAGGCTTGTTCTTTCGTCATCTACGTCTAGCGTTAAATCTACGATACCACGTTTCAAAACACCACCACTCATCTCTTGCAAACTCGTGAGAGAAGCATTAAACGAGGGGGCAGTCGAAAATTTGCGACTTAATGCTGTGGACAACCCTCTAGGAGCAAGCACATGATAGTTATTCAGTGCTGGATCACTTTCGACAATGCTCTTTAGCATCATGCCAAAGTCGGAACATTGGTCTGCGATCATCCGTAACTTCTGTAGCAAATATTGTTTCACTTCATACGCCTTGTCGCTAGATTTCAAAAACTGCACCAAATGCGACAGTTCGTCGCGATCTGGTTTCAAATCCAACAAAATATCTAACGCCAGCGTTCGTGCACTGGAATCGTACCGTTTAGACACCTGAAAGAATATATCCTCAAATCTAGCTCTGAATTCGTCGTTCCACAGATAGACAGAGAATGATCGCAAAGCCTTCATTGCAGCTACACTAACAGCTTTAGATGATGTCTGTGCGAGCTCCAAAAGACTATCAACCGTTCTGGGGCATTTGAGGTTTTGCAGTCCACGTATATATTTTAACTTGCACCTATCGTTTGCGCATTCGTTCAGCTTTTCTTGCAATAATACGGTCACTTTCTTTACCAAGTCGGTTTCATAGGAGTTTCCTTGGAGTTGAGCGTATCGGCGTGTTACAGCTGCCAAACTCTGAATGAGACTGTCGAAAAATTTCACATTTCTATGCTCATTCTGAGCCATTTGCAATAGATCTTCAATGATTTTCTTATTTGGCCTCGTCCCAACAGCTAGTGCTTGCAGATAACGTTCGGCAAGGAACATGTTATCGTCATCAGACGAGTCTAGAAATTCTGTTTTCGCCACCTCGTGTGAGTCTATCGTTTGTACCGCACCAAGTAGATCTAGCAGTTGCCCTTTAATTTCATTCGATGACTTTGCCTTAAGCATACGCAACAAATCCTCTTTCTTAGCAAGACGCGCAACCTCAATCATATCAACCAGTGCAGTGGCAGATGCTTCTTTACCGATGTTTTCATTGGTAAGCGATGTTTTGTACCGTTTAAATAGACTGATTATGCTTTCGCAATCGTTATCTTTGCACGGCATATAAAACTGTTGCGTCAAAAGCGTTTCTCCTTCTAAAGACAGCTGTTTAACAATCGTCTCTAAATTTGGTCCTTCAGCTGTTGCTATTTTCTGGGTGCTTCCTTGCACATTCAGCTCCATAATTGATTCGTAGTATGCTCCAAACTGATTTTGTGCGTTCAGCAAATATTTTACATAGTCCTGGCTCGTCACTTTTTGTAATGCGCCTTCGGTGGATACGGTGAAGTCCGTGCTTCGGGACGTCTTGAGACTGCTGCGCAAAGCATATTCGGTCCTTTCTTTCCGTTTATCGTCATATTGGCAGTTTCCCTTTGACTTGTGGTATCGTGTGGAGGAGTGCGATATGTACTTTGCTTCACACCTTCCCGATGGATCGTCCTCTGTGTATGTTCCATCTAGCAGCTGATATTGGAATAGTGCAGCGATGCCCTTCTTAATATTTCTCGTTGGAACAGTGTCCGAAGGTGCAAAGTAGATTTCTCTAATTCGTCCCAAATTCCACCACGCATAGAACGAAGATTCCATTCCACCGATCGTTCCAGTGCTCCCATCGGGAATGTTAACAAGTGAAGGATTTTCGATCTGCAACAAAGTTAATTATTAATACTTGATGTGTAATTAAGTGATACGGTAACACGATAGTAGATATACCTGTATTTTCAACAATTTAGTCTCATCGTTTCCCCATACCGATCCTACAACGATGATAGCCTGAGTTCGGTATCCAAATGAAACAGATGCATTTTTTGCATTTCCTACCAGTACTTTGTTGGAAAAATCATATCTTGTCTCCGTACCAACGTTAAAAGCATCTCCAAAAGCTATAAAGAAAGTTAGAATAAATTAAAACGTATTATGGTTAGGTAAATCTGTCACTGAAACGAGCTTTATCAGAAACAATCGCGTGCACGTTTCGATGTTGTAGAATGTTTCTCGTCGTATTTACCTGGAGCCACGTATCCGAAGTCTGCAATGAGTGAGATTTAAAAAGAGATTAAAAACACTGTAATCTGATTTGTTTACACAACATTAACCAGCAGAACATGACAAGACCAGTGCTATCAGCTGATCGCGGGACACGTCATGATGAGTTGGTTCTTTCTACGTTCGTTTTCCGAGAATGTTCTTTTCGATTAAATGTCCCCGAATTTCTTTCTGTTTTCTACTCAACAACGTAAACTTCGAATGATTCTCGCTTTCAGTCATCAATATTCCTATGACAATTCTAAATTGCTTTCAATTTGATGCAGTTTATGCTATTTGCCGGAATCCGATATGTTTATCACATTGATGGACAACAATTGTTTCTTCACTGCCTGTTCTCTGTCTTCGTCTAAATTATTCGGTGTCTCTTTCGCCGCTGGGTCCATTCATGTTTCAAGTTCAAGGCGTAAGGTTATCTTATCAGCCAGCTTTCGTTGCATCTATCAACTAACAGTACTGCTGTTGCTTGGCAACGTCGTGACTACTGCACTTACCGAATGAAGATAACAGAATAGATAGAAACACATACAACTTCATCATCGTGGTCATTCCACTCTTTCGCTGAGGATCACAAAACACAACAAACTATTCGATCACGATCACTGAACAGAACTGATCGGAACCACACTGAGTGTAATCACTTTAATATGACACAATCCAGCAGAAGTAATGCGAAACGTTCATGCTCGGTGATTTCTTCTTCACTCTGAGCCGCCAACTAATTAAACCGTTGCATCCGAACACAAATCAACCCAAATCACGTCTGAACCGGGGTGGTAGACGGATCGCAAACAGAATGAAAAAGAAACGATCACTGACATTTGACAGCTGCTGTGTTCCACGAGCTTTACCAAAGTTCATAGAAGCAAGGTGTATAGCTCGCCATCAAAGCTCACAGCGATGTTGTTGTTGTTTGTATGTTTTTTAGAGATTTTGGGTCTCTTGGACCGCTTTCATCTCTTCTCACAGCGATAATTTCGGTCGTTTCATTAAAATATCAAACAGAACAGTACGACTAAACCTATTTAGCAGTACGTTGCTGCATTTCAGACGTATCGAGACAGACAATTAAACAATCGTGTGTAATTATTTGTAAACATAATTTTCCACCATTCTTAAATCCCCTTTGCGTTCGTCTGAACACCGCTTAAGCAGTTGATATGCCAAAATGTGTTCCAAGTTCTGCGAATCGTATTTCCTCGATACAAGGAGTAAGTGTATGTGCAAACCAGCACACTTCGCCAAGCAAAACGATGTGATCCTTGAGGTAACGCTTAATTTTTCCTTGTTTATTTACTTAATCACCCAAATTTATATTCTTTTATTTTGGAAAACCAGTGATAACAGGCATAAAAGCATCACTGAAAGCCGATCATTCAGTAACGGCTCGGTTCAGAAACTGCAGGCAGCGTCGTAGCAACTCACAGGTTAGTAATTGCAATTGAATTGAATATTTTCGAACACTTGGCCTTGGTCTACTGCAACATTCCTCGATATCGCTCACGGTCTAGCGCCGTCGTCTGCCAATCCATTATCCCGGTCGTTCTGACGGACGCATTAATGCCATCACTCCATCTCAGCCTCCTCTCTTGATGTGGACGGCCTAAAAGGACTTTACGGGTTGGGTCGTCCAGTGCTATTCTCATGACATTCGGACACCGGTGCCTGGCGAGCCTAATTCCTTGCACGACGGTGAGATTACCGTAAAGCTCATAGAGCTCATCTTTGTAGGGATTCCTTCATTGTCCTTCCACACATACGGGGCCAAAAATCCTTCTAGTGATCTTCCTCTCGAAAGCGGCTAAGAGGGTTTCGTCAGTTTTGGACAGAGTCCATGACAGAGGCGTTTGTGAGTACTTGTTTTACAATCTTCGCACACATTAGCCCTTAAATTTGGCATGCTAATACAAGTGGTTCATGCAATTCTGCTGCAATGCAGAAATAATGAAGTTAATGCTGTACTACACACGTTCAGTGTTATTCTGCGATCCTAATGCGATTGGTTCGAGAATACCATTTTGACGTCCGACAGTGCTTTATTTTTAAGAACATCGTCGCTCTGCAGGAAGGGTTTTTATAGCTATCATTGTTTTAGCAAATCACAAATGAAGAATTTATTATTTTCGCATGTTTGAACGTGCTTGTAAAATACGCGTTCAACTCGCTGCAACATAATGAAAAGCAAAGCAAAACCGACAGCGGCGCCGGTTTTCCACACGATCCAATGCCATCCAGATCGTTACTTCGTACGAAGAATTAACTATCCAGCTACGGGTTAAACAAAGCAAAGGAAGCCAGCAATGGGAGACTAAAACCGCTCTAGGTTGTAGAATCACAGAAGAAGATTTAATGTCTTCTTGTTTTTCTTCTTATCTGGTTATCAACCTTATCTTAACCTTATCAACCTCGCAAGCGTCTGCTATTACTGGCTTTCTTTGCCTTGATTAGATTGTTTTGTCCACTTAGCCGGATAGTCAGTCTTGCATAGACAGAGACCGTCTATGGCGGGATTAGATCCTCGCCAGATCGGTCTGCCGGATGATCGGAACATCGGCGCTGCTACCGTACCCACGCGTAGCTAATGTCTACTTTCTGGTAAATTGAAATTGTGGATAAAGCTGTGTATACTTACGTTTGATATTCATGTATTCCTGTTAGTAAGGAATACGCGTTGATAAGCGTTGACCTATCTTGAACATGTGAGTCTCTGGTTCATTTTAAGAGAAGTTGAAATTAAAGACTAAATAATATATGGAACCTTCGAGGTCGGCTAGAAGGATGAATCTAGCTGGGTCGTATATTGCAGAGGAAACTTATGAACAAAAGTCGGTGCTTCAAAACGTGGCTTTTAGAGGCGGTTGTTAAGTCAGCTGCTCCGCCTGCACTGCATGTTCTGGTGATCTAGTTATTTTTAAAATAATCTCCCTTTTTGTACCGAGTAATGGTTTTTTGCAAACTTATTTTTTTGCATGTTTAACAAGAAAAAAGTCCAGATATTTTTACCGGTTACTTTTGTGATACTTTTTTTTTATTTATGACGGCTCACTGCCGTATGGTCTGTGCCTACGTGCACAGACAGACATAAACTTTTGTGATACTTATCATCGTTTAAACATGATGCTTCTTGAACATTTGAGAGCGATCTAAAACACTTTCCACCAATACGCATTACTACAAATAGTAAAGTTTTTTTTTATTAAGTGTAAACTATTAACTAAATTAACTAAACTAACTAAACTTTATTTGACAATTTGAAAATTATTTCAACAGTTTGAAATTTTCCGCCTTTTGATATAAAAAAACCATATGTGTCTTTTTTTTGCGAAGAAGGGAGCAAAAGCAGCATATTCAGTTAGACTTCAACTATAAGCTATGACACGAACGTAGCGTTATTACAACAAGCACTATATAATTGAAGCAAACATACAACTTTTTTAAATTGGTAATGTTTATTTAATCTGCCGCTTAAAAACAACGTCATATTTGTAGTATTGTCAATTTTGTCGGTTTATTTTTAGTAGCACAATTGCGCAGCACATGTTCGGGTGATGAAACTCATTGAAACTTTCAACGATGATCCTTATCGAACTGTGACCCCTTTCTCGTTTGTGGCCAGCTTTTAATAATATTTGGTTCTGAGTGTTATGATATATTTGTAGCGGAATAGCCTGACCTGCGTATAGGTTTTTTATTTCGTTTCCTACTATAGCATGTTGACTGTCCCTGATTCGTGTATTGTTAAAATGCTGAATTTCCAATAGATGAGCTGCAATAGGCGCGAAACATGATGTATAGTACAAACAATACGCATCTATTCGTAAAAAAGTACATTTCTATCAATTGAAAGTACCGTTCGGCGTTATTCTTCTTGTTTTTCTTGCTAACTTGTTGGCACTGTTTTTCGGTTAGTTAGCAAACAACACGATTCAGTCATTCAATAACAAAACTTATTAAAATGTTGTAAAGTGCCTTAAATGTCCTTTTCTAGCACTAAACCTTCCGTATGTCGGATGTTCTGTTCAGTGTTATTTTATGGTTTTTTTTATCAATAAGGGCCTAATATTGTGTTTTCATAATACTACTGTTATTGGAAATTCTAGTCTTCACACAGTGATGTATGATATTCGCTAAGTGTTTACATCAATGATAATGCAAAGATATACACATGCTTAGTATATTTACATATCCATTTGTCAAAAGTTTGTGTTCTAAAGTTACTTATTTCATTCACCGATAAACGTTTCCTCCAACATGTACCGAGTAATAACAAAAAAAAAAAACTTACAAAACGCTTGTCTCCATCTCAGCAAGAAATTTAAATTCTGTTACTTTAAATTCTGTTATCGGCGATCTGTAGAGCGGACTATCCATTTGGTATTTCGTTTCTTGTTCCCTTTCCTTCTCAAATTTGGCAAACATTTTTTTATCATCGTACATCATTTTATATCGGTAGCATAAAAGCAACAGTAAACCACCGAAAAAGATCGATAAGGCGATGCTAATTCCAGCTGCAATCAAATTAATCTCTTTGCATTGAAAGTTCTGCACCTTGAGCAATGTTTCTCTGTTGTTTGTAAGGGCGTACGAGAACTTGTAATCACACACATTCTTTTCGTCGTTGAATCGAAAGGTACAGTTGAGAGGCTCTGCATATAAGTTCTGCTCAAGCTTTTCATCTAAAGCAACCAGCTCTACCTTGTACAATCCAATCTTTTCCCGACACTTTCTGTCCAAATCCTGACAGGGTTTGTCATTTATCTTGTACACTGCGCAACGTATGCAATCTTCGTATGACGAGCATAATGCCGGTTGTTCGCCATCCCTGGTTTCACAGAATGGACCAAAAAATGATGCGTTGCAAGTACAGCGTCCACAAGTACACTCTCCATTCCCGGAGCAAAGTGCGTTCATTGATGGAGCTTTACACCCAGTGGTATCGGTCGTACAGTCGCAATTTTCACCACTCCATGAGTCAAAGCAACTGCATGAACCACACGTACAAATACCATGATCCACACCACCACAGATGTTCCCATCAATCCTGCAAGCACAAAATACACGTTCGTTAGCCTTGTTTACCCCTAAAGAACCATGATAAATCAATTTTCCATACATACTTAGCACACTCGTTACATTCGCAATGTTCTCCTTCAAATCCGGGATTGCAAAAGCATTGACCGCAAATACATTCACCTCGATCGGAACAAATAGGACCGGTACGCAGCTCGTCACCTGCACTGGGTGCCACACATTGCTCGAATAACTCTCGTTGATTATGAGAGTTTTGTAAATTACATTGACATGTTTTTCCGATCCTGAAAATGGACAATCTCTTTATGAATTATGTAACTATAGCATTGATTCTCGAATAACCAAAAAAATATTTCATACCATCCGACATAACACTGACACTGTCCACACACGTAATTCCCCTGGAAGTTGCACAGGTCACTATGCTCTGTTGGTGTTTTGTTTTTATCACAGTCACAAGTAGGTTTTTGGCGGGTTTGTACTGGAATGAGATGGTTTTGGAGGCCACTGAGGAAAATAAAACCTTTCATAAATACGACACACCTAGTGAAGGCAAAACGCGTTTGTAATACTTACATTTTCCTAAACGTAGATTAATTTTTTGAGGCGATATTTGTATCGCTTCCAGCTTCGTAGAGTCAAAATTGCGATGTGACTCGTTTTTCGTGATTTCAAAATAAGAATAATTATCATTCGTCTCGATTTTGGAAGCGTTGCATTTCGATTCCAATAATTCTTGTTTCGTCATGCAGCGCGATTTTTGCATTTCATAAAGCTGTAAACATTCGATGGAAAAAAAGATAATTTAAAAGTTTATCATACTGCGAAATACATAAATGTACGATTATTTTCCAACTACCATGTTAATAAGCAAACAAAGTTCTTCAACAATGTTTAAACAGCTGCATTACCCAAAATAGAACACGTTTTGTTTCATCTCACGTTATGTAAGTGCCAAGTCAAACTTAGCTAAGATGATCTCTATATCCACATCGTATAAAATATACTTTAATGAACAATGATAATTCCTAGAAAGAGCTGATTCGATGCTTTATACTTGCACGTGCATAACGTAGTTGTGAGAAAAAATAAATAAAAAGGTATGAGTCATGGCTGAGCAACGAGATCACACGAACAACCGCTTTAACATTTGTGGTTAATACGAAACTGTTAAAAAGAGCTTATGGAGCATTTCAAGTAAGTTACATGGACATTAGACGGTTTACACTAGACAAAAGGGGGCTGTCCCCATATCAACGTAATGCGAAACACGCACACAAAATGCACTTACTTCATCCGTACACCATGCACATTCTTTATCAGCGTCCAGACATTCGATGCAATTTTTTTGTAGGAAACACTTCGCTTGAACTATAGGATTGGACGCTGAAAAAGAACCAAGAAGTACGGAAATTAAGGAATCTACGTTCCCGGATACACTTAAAAACTGTAAGTGGGCTTTATTTGGCACGCATATTTTTACGCATGCACTCTCTTACATTGTGCAAATACAGAAACAAGCAGAAACGACGCCACTAGAAGCGCCGGCACCAGTTTGGATGTTGTCATGGTTGACACTAACTTTTCACTTATGGTATGTTAATTAATATTTTACTTAACGGTGCACAATTAATATATGAATTAACTGCATATTCCTTATGGTCTTGTAAAGCGAAGTGAGCGTTAAGTTAAATTAACTCTAGCTGCAACCACACACACAAGCACTCTGGGAACGATTGTACAGCTTTAGGATAAGTTTCAGCACCGGCGACATGTCTTATTTATCGACAGAGAAACGCGCTGATAAGATAACAGGTCTACAAACAAACAGAAAAGGGAATGAATCAAGCGAGCAAACATACACACTCGCTGAATCGTCGGCGGTTCGTTCGCAACTAACGTAGAGTGACAATATTCTTATGCTTGCTTGGCTACCACGAACACTACCTGAGCATGAAAATGAGACGATCGTTATTTCGCTGGCTGGGTTTTTTTCTGTTTACCTCAGCATTCTTGGTGCTCGGGCGAATAATACCTTGGTGTGTGATATTGTTGAGAGAAGAACGTTTACACTCTATAGTACCTGCGAGTTTATAGCATCATCGAGGCACGAGACAGTTTGAAGTCATGTATATTGTAACGTTTTGCTTTGACGCTGTTTTGTGGTTCTTCGAGCAAATTAGGGATGATTGTTTAGTTTCGTAATTTTAACAACATTTTTCATCCATCATATGAATTTAAGTATCAGTAATATGCTTAAATTAAACTGCTGGAACGTGCTCGGCAATTAATTTCTGTAAATATTGTGGACATGCAATGAATAACAGATCGTGTTTTGTGTAGTGTAAGCGCAGTGCAGCGTGTACGCTGTTTAATAGCTTCATAAACAATCACAACGTTAACAAACATATTTATGCACCATGTAGCCGGACAGGAGCAATGCAAAACAATGCAATAGCTTATCGCAAATGATAAAACTATTTTGTTCATTCTGGTTTCTTGAAATCTTAGAAGTTTCATAAATTTTGATGATTTTAATGCAACCCACAATTAATCCTGCCTATCTGTTTTACAAAAGGCGAGTAATAAATTAAAGATGTAAGTAATCTTTTTTTATTTTTTTTTTGAATGAACCACCTATTGAAATCACAATTACTTTCATCAGTTTTTTGCATTAATTGCTGAAGTTATTTCTTAACCTCTAGTATTAACCGAAGAATGCTAATGGCTTAGAATAATTTTGGGTGTTCCACCAAGACAACGGATGCTGTTGTTACCGCATTCTTCTTCAACTGACTCTCTGCGAACATGCTTGAAGGTCTGCCGAATGAACCCCCTTTTCGTTCTATGAGTCTTTACAAAGAACCGAGAAAGCTGAAATTCATTAAACATGCCCCACTGTGAACGCAGGACCTCAGAAACCCTTCGAGTTTTTCGGATCTGTCTCTTACGTTTTCTACATTCGGCTAACCATGATGCGTCAACAGTTTACATATGTTGCTCTTGTCAACTGACGCTCCACCCTGGTACATAAAGTATAAATGAGTAATCTTTATTTTACCTTGTTTGATTTCTTTCGTTGAAGTAGTCGAATGCTAATGCAAAACATGTTCATAGATTACATAAGATAAAATACTTCAGATAAAAACGATCAGAAAATAGAAAGATTTAGATAAGAATAGTACTGTAGTTTTAAAGCGTAAGTAAATCCTGGAACTAAGTTTAAAGCAGCAGTTGTCTCGTATCTTTTTTATCGATTTATTAACATTTTAAATTTATTTGTTGGGTTGATAATTGAAATACCTTCAATGAAATATAGGGTTCAGCGAAGGAAAATGAAGTCTTTGTGTTTAGAATCGGTAGTAAGATACCTAGTAAGAGCTAGTTCGAGTAATAATCGTTTGACTTTACTTTGATAAACTACATTGTTTTTTGTCATTTATGGTTTATTGACAGAGCATTAATATGTATTGTGTTCATGTATGACAATCGTTGAATATGCAACAGTACCGAACATAGCAGCACTTTTGGTGCTGTACTACTTAATCGGAACAGAATTGCGATTCAAACGGTACACTTGATTTAAGTCACAGGTAATCACGATTCTAATATTAACAACAGGGCAAGTAGCGATGCATATACCCGTACCTAACCGATATCCGTTCCGTATGCCCGTTTGTAATTTAACAAATCTTGCATCTTTCGATTCAGCATACTTTGTTCCCCAATTAATTACTACAGTTCTACCATATTTACGTCCTACGTTAAACCAGCATTGTCACAGCATGCCTATGAATCCAATTCCTGTGCATCACTGTTTTATCTCACTCCTAGTTCGAAATCACCCAGGGTATATCCAGCAGAGCTTGGTAACATCTTAAGATAAATTGAATTGTTTTGACAATGGCGAACAGATAAATCGCTCCAGGTTTGAGCGTTAAAATGATTTTATATCCTGCTTTTGCTGGCTATTTAAACATTACACTCTAACGAATCGCGTAGTGTTCGATCGCTTATAGCACACGTTCGCCGGTACATTGTCTGTGGACGAGTAGGGGCGATGATTTTGTAGTATTATTATTATCACTGGCAAATGTATTGGCCATCTCTTTTGTGCTATCGCACTCCGCATTGCTAAGCGATGTCATACTATGTTGCGGGGCAGCATCCGGTACCAACCGTCGCAAAAATCCGGAATTGCATCCCCAAGGAAATACCCTGTGAAGAAGAAACTTTGTTATAGCATTAAGCAATACATTTATTATATGTGGCACACTTACCACTTGATAGCCAACATTAAGCGCAAATATCCTGGGATTATTACGTATTTCTCATTTTTCTGGACACCTTCAATGATTTTATCTGCCACATCGTTCGAATCCAGTGTAGGAACCCATCTGTAAGAAAAAAGAACAAAAATGGTCAAACAATGTTTTATCACGTTTTTTTAAGTTCTTGCATCTCTCATAGAAATGACAAGATAATTTTGTATGTTACAAAACATAAGCATCAGTTAAAGTATAAAAACCAATTATTGATCGAACACAATGAGAGACTAAAGCAGAATATAAACTGAACAACGTGCTTATCACATATATTCTGTTAATATTTTAACGTCATGAGAAACTAAATGACAGAAATATTTTTTTCCTTAAACTCATACTTCGTCCTGGTTCAAATTATTTACGTGCTTTCACATTTCGTTAATTTTAAAGATAAAAATTATCCTATTACCTGGAGTTAACATCGTCAAACATTCCAGTCGATTGGATAAAATATGGACAAATGACTGTCGTAAAAACACCTTGAGCTCGGAGATGCTCGAGTTCCAACCGTAATGCTTCGTCAAAGCCAACCTATAAAAGAGCAAACGATACGTTTATTAAGACTATATAAATCACATTTTCGACTTGCGCATCCGTTACTTACCGCAGCAAACTTACTGGAACAATAATCAACCAGCTTCGATATACCGACATGGCCAGCCAGAGAAGCGATGGTTATAATGTGCCCATGGTCGTTTTTCAACATTGCCGGCAGAAATGCCTTTGTCGTCTATCATTGATCGATTGGTAGCGGAAATGACACATGCAGAATTAAAAAAAAGTCAATAAACCATTTTGCTTTCGATTTCATTCCAAGCAGACCGTGGTACATGGGTATCTGTTCAAGAAAAGTCACAAGAAGCTTCTTATTTCTGTTTAGCAAAAAAAGAATCACGTACTGATTTCGTCGAACCATTTGAAAGATCATTAAAATTCGAAGCATACCCTTATTATATTTTTTGTTTTACTGCTACGGTAGAATCATCATAGGTACGACACATTCATCACCCATTAGCTTACCCAGAAATGTGCAAGTACATTGACGCTGAACGATCGCTCTATTAAATGATCCGGTGTGTCTAAAAGGGCACGTCCAGACACGACTCCTGCATTGTTGAATAGTAACGTTACCTGAAAGAAGAAGTATACAATCATATAAGAGTAATTCTAAATCAGGCACTAAATGATGTGACTTCCTTGTGTATGTAGAGACGATACTAAGCACACTTAACATTAACATGTGCATGCGAATAGAACTATAAACACGATGCACTAGTACTAGTGTATTGGAATTTCTCTCGAAGTCCCCAATGCAAACCCATATTTAAGCAACTTTTTTCACTCTTGCTGTGGTGGTGTGGGCAGTAATTTTAATCAACTTAATTAAATACTCAACTAGTAATTAATGGCACAATAAACCGTCATGTTCGCGTCTACACAAGATTGATCTAATGACCAAGTCCTTCGATAGTTTTTTTTTCATGCGCCTAGTAGTGCACATTTGCAATCACGTGTATGAATGATTCTAGTAGTTTCATGAACGTTATGAATGAACATGCTAATTAAAATGTGTACCACAAAGAAACTGAACCGTGTGTGCATTTTGTATATTCTAATTAGAACGGTCAAGCTGTACTTTTAAATGAGTTTGTATTGAATTCCAACACATGCTGCTTTCTACCTAAGCTATCGTAATAATCTCAAACGATCGTTGTAACCAGTAAGGAAAGGAGTATACTTACATCACCAATGTCTTCCTGTATGATTTTTGCAAACTTGTACACCTCTTCCTTGTTGGAGATGTCTACTTTGTAACCTTTGCAGAGGCCTCCGAGGGATTGGATCAGCTTTACCGAGTCATCTAGCCCTGTACAAAGATAAAAATATAGTAAAGAAAATGAACCCAATCATTGATTGCTGACAATGAAGCAATGCACTGTCCTTACGTCGTGCATACAACCAAAAGGGTAGGAAGCAAAGATCATAAATGTGCCCTGCCGTAAATGAGCGACCTTTTTCCATCGAATGCTGCTTTTACAAGGCTATTCGCGGAATACAACGGGTCATAGTTCAAAGCTGAAAGTGTACTGTCTATACAGTGAAGTTGTTATAGGAATCGAAGCAATTACCTATTGCAAAGATACAAGTTTCACACCTTTGTGATCTTTTGAGATGTGAGTTGGTGTCATGGTGATTTCTATTTGATGTAATTAAATTTACTATCCTCACTACAATCACTGGTAGTTGACGGTGCCGGGTTTCACACGGTAGGACCGGGCTTCACACGGTAGGACCGGGTTTCACACAACAGGACCGGGTTTCAAATCCCGTCCGAACAGTCCCTTCCCGTACATGCAGGACTGACATTCCAACTTATGGGTAAAATTAAGTCATAGAAAACCAGGAACGACAGGCCGAGACTTCTTGAGGTAGTAGTGACCCAAAGAAAAAGAAGAATTCATTGCCACGGTTTTGCACATGCAATCTTTATTATCAATCCCGATGATCTTGACCCATTGAAGAACAATCTTGTTATGATGATCGAGCATCTCCACGTGCATGAAGTGGACGACCTCGGTCTGGTTTTCGGGTATGCTGATCGTGTTTTCTTCTGTGCTCGCTCTTTTGCTGCACTTCACAAAAACCAGTTCTGTACCCTTTATCATTTTATTTTCTTCGGTTGTCCATCGTCAGCGCCGAAAGACGTCACCGGTTGCATATCAACGTTCGCGTGGAAGCAGCATCCATACGTTGAAACGAAAGTCAACAACGGGAAAAGTAAGAGTAAACATAAATGGTATCGTGTCTGTCTGCGCTCTACCGACCTTGAATGTGTTGCAGTCTGTACAGACTAGTATGCATATCATATGGTCTCCGTGTTTCGTCAATGTCAGGTGGAGATGGTGATATCGTTCCCAAACTATGGCAGGTTTGGAAGAAAAATAGCGCTTTAAATGCAAAGTTCATTTTTTTTTAATGTTTGCACAATTCACAAAAGATTAAAATATTGTCGTAAAACAAATATTCCCAATGTATGTATTGATTCTTCAATTCAGCATCACATTGGTCAGATCTAGTTTGGAAACCTTATTTAAAAAAAACATCATGTATTAGCTCATCGGAGGATTTCAACACAATTGAAAGACTTTGAGCTATTCAAGTCAAGATGCAATATTCACTCTGCAACTTTTTAACCTTCAATTAAGCCAAGCAGTACAAGTGTGTAGCTATATTAACGCATCGTGCAGCCATCATCGATGATCATTAATTCAATGGGTTACTGAGAGCTTTAACACGTTTGCTTGGCTGGCATGGGGTTGTGGCTGTAGTGCAAAGCAAGATCTTTTGACCTTCGACAAAGCTTGGTAAACTATTAGAAACGAGACGCCAAATTTCAACATTATCCACTCGTCGTTAGGGGTTGGGTATGTATCAAATACGAGTGTTGTATCAAGTACGGTTCATCCCATCCGTGTAGCTGAGTGATGAAAAAATCACTTGTTCATGTACAGCAAATGGTAAGCGCGTGCAGTAATGAAACTGAGCACTATTGGACGCGCCATGGGCATATTTTATTCTTTTTCGTATGAAAATATTCACACTGGCTCGGCATATCGATAATGAAGTCAATGGAGCTAGAGTTGATTTTATCCAACTTCAAATGTACTGACCCATAGTGAGGGTAATGAATTTCTACCAGCCCAAGGAAACTAGTATGTTGTTGAAATCTTGATATTTCCTTTTTTTGCCATACAGCCATCTACACGAGTTGGTGTACGCTTACACAAGAAGTCTTCCATTTGCCGAAGCTTGATGATGACGCTAAAGTACTTTTCGCGTTTCTTTTGAGATAGGGAAGCAAAAAAAAACGCGTCATTCGTGACATTCCGTCATTGGTGGTGCAATAGCATTATACTTACACAAACCAACAGCGGCACGGTGCTTACCTAAGCTGTCTTTACTAATGCCTGTTGGCCTGTTGGAACTTAATTGTCGAATACATACCTTCCTGATTTATATCCCACAGCACAACCTTGGCGCCAAGCTTTATGAGTCTAAGGGCTAACAACCGTCCAAGACCTCCTCCTCCGCCAGTCACTAAAGCTATCTCTCCATTCAAGTCTTTCTTTGGCACGCCGAATATTTGATAGTAAAATGCCTGTAAGCAAATGGGAAAATGCAGGGAAAAAAACGAAAGGAAACGTTTAAAACCAACTGAACAGCTCTAGCACTGGAAATAAACAGAAAATTTATCAAAACAAATAACAACCATCCTCGACATTCACGGTCAATTGTCACTGGTAAGAAAAGTAAACACAGGTTGAAAGTAAAACGCGTGCGAAGATGCATAGCTTTATTGCTGATCGGTGACCATGGTCGTGACATTATTTACTTTCCAATTACTACTACCCTTGTCCACCTCAGTCGATTGCGTTATTGAAGTTGACATACGTGCCAGAGACAACCACCGAATCTTACCATCTGATTCAACGTCAAACATTTCTCCCTTTCAGTACATACACCCTTGCGGCGGCACTATCCACACATTAGCATATTTGTGTTTGCAACATTGCAAGTGTATTGGATCACAAGCATAGCGCTCCTAGAAGACGAAACAAACTTACGCAATTTTACAATTTGTTAATTTTGTTCAAGGTCACCCATGTACATGTGCCTAACTTAAACTGCCCTGGGATTTGGTTACCAGTGCGGTATTCAACGAGTGGGGTCATCATTTGCTGCTATATTGCTGGCATTAAAAACAAATGCAAACTCCTATTCATTCTTTCCCCACCTCGCGTACTGCCTCCCCTTAATGTATGGGTGTGTTCAGGCTCACGTACATTGCGTACAGACACTCGATTATTTTTCCCATTTTATAGCGGGAAGAAGTCGTTTCAATAATTACTCCTTGAAAATCATCTCGAGACGCTTTGTACGTGGCAGTTGCATGCAAACAACGATTTCAACAGTAACGCGCACATACACACAACACACGTTGATTGCTTCGAATCTCGCATAATATCATTAGTAACTTGACCGATGGTTTGCCCGAGCCCGTGACTAGCAATCTTCGCAGGATGTGGGAAAAAATTACCACCTGTTGTTACGAATCAAGCTCATTTAATTCGATTTTACATACTTTGAACCCTACTCACGCTAGAATTCGCATCTAAACTGTTGTGAAATGTGCGGTAAATGTTAGACGATCTTATTGTTGTCTTAGAAGCTCTGGATACCGCGAAATGTGGAATCATTGTTGGATAAAATATGGGATACATTGTAGTATTATGCAGATTTCGTAAACATCTTAGCATGTTTCTTCTCATCAAATTATTTCAATGTTGTTTTACGACCCGGCTATTCTTGTTACTAAATAAATAATAATAGTTAATCTAATATTTTAAACCGCTGGCTGGACTCCGATTTTGTGATATCATACGATAGTAAGAAAAAAAAATCCGCGCACTGCATTTCGATCAGGCTGGCCATGCTAGCCTTATGTTGTTTAGCTGAAGCATAGTATGGCGAGAGCATGTTTGCACAATACGGTCTTGCTGTACCCAGTGGCTCAGATAGTCTGTAAAATGCAATGGCTTCGATGAAAGAAAAAAACGTTGGAAGAGTTTTTGCATTGCATTCGCTCTATCGGTTAGGTAGGGCTAAGCTAGCTGCAAGGGTTGCATAACTGTAGGAAATACTGCGATGCAATGCATGAACTAGCCGCACCGTAGGAGCTTGATCAGTGTAACCGGTCTTCAGGTGAATGAATCTTTATGTTCTCGAATGTACGATGGCAAGTACAACAAAAATGGTAATATAACCCACTTCTGATCAAAAGTATAAGATGTTACAAAAGAGATTTTAATTTTAACCTCTTTAGCTGTTAAGTACGATAAAATTACTGAATCTTTTGCTTTACTTTACAGTCTTTGTTATTCAAGGTCTGTCTGCCATCAAAATTGACTGGCTATGTATGACTCGCACTACTTATTGCGCGAGCAAACGAGTACGAGAAACCTGTATATTTGTATCAAGAAAATAAAATTTTGTTTTTTCTTTCTACAACGAAACAAGAATGCAATCAGAATTCATGCAAAGAAAGCACGATCACGTTATGGTGTTAAACTAAAGTTGTGTTTAGAATATTGCAAATGTCAAATATAAACGTCTGATGTCTCTATAAGCGATTTAAATGTTACGAGAATTATAAAACGTCTGCACTACTCACCTGCAATATGTATCCTACCGAAGTTAGTAGGAATACTATCACATCCATTATCGTTCGTCGAATAGATGGCCTATTCTTGGATGGATTAAGCTCAGTCTGATCGAACGAGAAAGGTTTTCCTTTGGATGCTAACATGTTGGTTTTGTGCAATGGTATGGATCGGCGCCAAGTTCTTCAAACGGTTTGCTCCTGCCACCAAACCACACTTTTTTCACTTTCAACTTCCGTCAGAGTGGCAAATCGCAGAGCGTTTGTATGCGTCTAATAACGCGGCAATTGAAGCAAAAACTGGTTTTGCACTACACCACCGCTGCACCAACAAATTTCACTCTATCACTTTTACTTCCTTCACTTGTCTCACTTGTGTTATCTTCGTCTGCATGCACTGCAGGGTCTCTAGCGATTACTCCAACACATGCATAGCTGAAATCGTACTCGCTACTCGAATTACTGGCGAGCTGTAGATGAAGAAGTGTGAACCACATGTAACAGACATCGTTGCACGGTACTAGGTTACCTCAGCTGTAACCGTGCAGCTATTAATTGCACTATTGTTTAGCAGTTTTTGTTTTTTTACATATGCCTTACACAAATCGGGGAGAATATGAAGCACTCACATACACATACAGCCGTACTAAACGACACACATTTCACTACAATTTGAAACCAGGCGTCGAAATGTGTATCTTTAAACGAGCATTTTTTTTTTTCATTTTATGCAACACAATCGATTATATGTGATATCCAATATATTTCAGTTTGCCATTTTTGGTTACCGACACAGTTCTCGGCTGTATGCTATGTAAATCTGTATAATGATATTTCCCAGCTGCACAGTGTATTTCACTTTCATCCAAACCCTTTTTCAATTCACTTAAAATATAAACCAATAAAAAAGTAACTATCAGCACTATATAGGGGCTGGTTTTATTCTACATGTAGAAAATATGTTGACACTTGTTTTCAGAAAGAAGTGACCAAGGTTATAATTTGGTTTGTTAATCATAATTCAATGAAACTTGTTTTCGAACTTTAAATAAGAACTGAAGCAAGACGTTAAAAGAGTGTTAACAGACGTACTATGACCATGGAGCTATTTAACTATTTTACAGAAATATTTAAACACCGATCACTTGTGACACTCGTGTTGTAACGCTTACACAGTTGCATCTGGCGGCGTATGATATTAAAACGTTAAAAATACCCAAGCGACGAACCCGCGGCACCGTTCACGCATCTAGAACAAGCTACATACACAACAACCTGCACAAAGCTCACCTATCACATTCGCTTTGCGCCAAACGCACGATCGCGATCAACGGACGATCAAACGCGCACCACCACTCTACACTACGGCTGGCAAGCATCTATCTGGCCCCATCTGACTGGCAAGCATCTGGCCCCGAGGACGACGGTGGTAATTGAAGTTTGTAATAACTGTTACCGCTGCCGTGCTTCGTGTACTTGAAGTGGAAACCTTTCGCGTTGCTCCTGCTCTTCAAAGTTTCGACCGTACCGTTCCGTGTCTGGTCGCAACGACACACCATGCTGGATGTGAAACGTACCTTTTTCTACTCTGGCAGCTTGTTTCTTTTCGCCGCGAAACGAACACTCCAGCTATCCCACTTTTTGCAGCATATCCCTGTCGCTTTTCTGTTTGTTGCTTTCTGTTTCGATGGTTTTCCATGCGCGTGCTTCTTCATATGCTTCTTTACTCATATGATTATAATGTGTTTTGTTCAGCCCCTGTCGGTGGCATATCTTTTTTATGCTGTTTTACACCGCCCCAGTGTCACTGGCTGTCTGATGACCATTCATGACATTTCGTTTATCCGCTCAGCCCCGTGCGTACAAGGACACGGTAAAGTTTCGCATCTTCACTTTTCCAGCTTGGTTTGTTTTATTCTATTTGCAGTTCTTGCAACTGCGATGCAAACATATCGTCATGTACACAGCGCATGTTAAAGGTATTCATGAAAAAGCATTAGATGCAGATAATAAAAAATCCGTTAAAATAATGGGAAATCCGTAGAAATGTTATGCCATTTGATCGATTAATTAAATTTACATAAATATCTGTTTAAATATCATTGCAAAATAATAAAACTACTATGCTTAGTAAACTTCGGCAGTCGATACAATCAAAACACATAACTCGAGCTTCATTTTAGTTTTCCAAATATTGTTACAGAGAACGTGTGAACGAATCTTGTGCAACCTAATAATACTGAAAACAAAAGCTAGAAACACAGTGATACTAATTTCATTATGCCCCACTACCGATAGGCCATGTTGCATAAGTCGTCGCAGTACAATATGCACCCATACGATAAGAACTAGTGCAAATAGCTTCAACGCTTATGCGGTTATCGAATTAAGGTGTTTCTTACGATGTTTTAAAACTGGCCGTCTTGAAGCGGGAGATATGCAACTTGTTTCATGTTGTTTGGTTTTATTTACATACCATACTTTGGCAACCACATCATTTCACACATCGTAGCGACGGGCACAACGTTTGATTCTATGTGTGCTTGCTTTGCAAAACTTTGTATTGGCTTTACGTGCTCTCCCGGATGCGACCATACTGCAAATCAGAAGCCAATGTTTAACAGGCTAATGCCTACACATTCTTTTCCATCTACACTGTACGCAACATACACCATCGTTGGGAAGAATTCACCAATGTTTACGCAGTCTTGAACCGAGTGTTTTTTTTTTCGTTTAATTCCAATGTCAATATTTATCGAATTCTTTGTAAAGAATTCTCCTCCCAATATATAACCACTGTCTGCACTGGTACTGCTGCCGGTGTATCGAATCTTGGAGAAAAAACTGTGACACTACCATCACCCACCGCAAGTGAAGACTACTTATGATCCCGTTTGCACTGGTAAATGTTACAGAATGTAAGAAATGAAAACGAAAGTAATCACTTTCTCACAAACAAACGGTGTAAAGCGTTTGATTATCGTACTGAGACAGTGCGAACGATGCCGGTCGTGGTACCGTTAGCGTGTCATCACAAACAATTGGCGAATATCAAAACACACACAAACTCTCGGTTTGACTGTCCGAATCGTACTGCGCATGTTTGCAGTATTGTTCATCGAAAAAAAAGGATCTGTTCTGTCAGTCGTGCACCCTTCATGGCACATTTTTACGCACCGAACACTCCGTCACTCGTCGTTGCTTTCTCACTAGGGTTATTAAAGCTGTTAGCCCTGAACAGATGAATTTGAAGCGGAAGGTAATCGTTAACCGTTAACGAAAGTGTACCCAGTTTAATAGTAATTTATATTTTTTTTATCGATTGGCCCATTCCAATTACCCTTGTTTTGGTCACAAAATTCTAATGACATTGATCTGTGGTCCGGAGCGACATTGACAGCTCCCGCATCCATGCTTACCGCAAATAAGCGTGATAGTGGTAAAACCAAGACAACTGTAAAAAGGCTGTGGCAAACTGCAATCACTCCGTTGGTTTGCCGTTGGTGGCACTTCGCGGCTACAAGTACAAAGCCTTTCATTACAACCGGGGGTCCGTGTACATAACCTTCTCCAAGGCTTCGGGCTGTGGTCACTCGTCATTCAAATTCCACTCTTTGCTCAAGTAATCTCTCAAAAACATGCCAGCCGACGACCGACCGTTGCGCTGATCACACACGGCTTTCTTACAAACACTCCGAACGTGGTCACACAGGCACATGCAGAAACGCACCTGCACGAGAATTACCATTAGGGAAAGGAGGTCAATTTCATTATGACTTCGGTGCGATGCTACCAGCAGGTACGATGGATATGCGAGTGAATATGTGTGGTCTGGTGTTCGTGAGACGTCTTCAAATGCTCACGATGGCGACGGTGCGGCTGTATTCAAACGAGGAGCGGCCAAAACAAGCGACGTGAAGATACATCTAAATTGCTCGACTAATCATTACGAATCATAATTGCAGTTGCCAAATGCGGTAACCTTCTTTCTTACCGCACGCGAAGCTCATTCGGGTGAACACGTGAATTATTTTTTTAACTTTTGATAATCTTAACCCATTACTCGGCAGGCATCGATTGAGCTATAGTATAATCGTTTATTGCCAATGTTGATCTATTGTTGATTAT
This sequence comes from Anopheles maculatus, assembly GCA_002091835.1. Taxonomy (NCBI): domain Eukaryota; kingdom Metazoa; phylum Arthropoda; class Insecta; order Diptera; family Culicidae; genus Anopheles; species Anopheles maculatus. Next base: position 143,628 of record KZ061655.1, read on the forward strand.
CAAATTATACACTTTAATTTATTTAATTTCGTTTTGCATGATTGCAAGAATCTGTAATAAAAACAATCCTAACTCTTTGTCATGATAGCACACAAAATAAGATCCCAAAACTAAAATCCAAAGCCATTAAATAAATATAATATGATATTAATAGAAGAAGAAGAAGAAGAAGAAAAAGATGAAGTATTGAAAGAAGAAAACAACGATGCAGAACTGTAATAAAACAAGCCTTTAAGAGGCTTTCCTTTCCAATGTAAGTTCTGTATTGGGTAGCTCTGGTTGTTTGGAGGTATACCGGTTTTTTAAACGATAATAACAGCTTCGAATGTCATCCAGACAGTTGCCCAAAGATTCCATTATATGGCTAGCATGACTAAATAGGTCGTTAAGCTAGATAAAAAAAAAGAATTTCATAAACTAATAAAACACCGGAGTTTAATTTTCAAACTCAGAAACATTATTAGGCACGATTCATAGCGTATTTATTTGTACATTTGCAAAAATAAATATTACATAAAAGAAGAGTATAAATATTAAATTTTAAATTAAGAGTTCCACTTTCGCTGATTGCCACTGTCGCTATCAATTCAATTCTCTCACCTCATTTTGCGTTTCAGATAGCTGTGGGAACTCGTCAAATACGTTGAATTTACTTTTCGTTTTGAACGTTAACACTGTTATTGTTCTTCCTGATGGTAGAGTGATGATCAAAGACTGGTGTCCATGGCCATCAATCATGTCACTTTTTGTGTAGTACACATCTCTGAAAACGAAAGTTGTTAGGGTAAAGAAATTTATATTTATGCAACATTATGTGTTGTTTCTTTTAAACTTTCTCGTACTTACCCTGTCTGGAAGGATATGTTTTCTGTTGCATACTGTGAGATGCTGTCGATTGCTCTATTTGCACTATCCAGATACGCACCGAACAGTCCGGAAACCCATTGTTCAACACGTGGCCAAACCATGCGACCAATTGGAGTTAGAATCACTTGCAATATTGGAACCACCGTGTCGTACCGTAACAAGGGTTTGGAGTAATCTTGCCGTGGTTCGATGAGGTCCATCGTAGTTGTATCCATGCCTGCACTATCTTCGGTAGTGTCCACTCCGGTAAAGTAATCCCATAATGGAAGCCCATTGGCACAGGGCACTGTCAGTAGTAGTGCTACGCTGGCAGTAAGTAAAAATAAGCGATGATGCTGAAATTCGAATAAAACGAAGAAAAATGATTTTTTCTTTAATTTGTACAGCACCTCGTGTAAACAGTACCATTTCGATCTAATAATGTTCACTGGAACCTTCACTTGGAGATAATGAATTGTTAATACTTTCACGAGCAGAACCAAACTGAGACATAGAAATTGCCGCGGTCAACAATTTCCCTTTCTCATTACTAGAGAAAGACAGAAGAAAATCAAGTGGAACAGGACAAAAGGGGTTCTGATGGAATGTCATTATGTATTGAGACGGGTTTTACCTGTCTTTAGGGTACAAGAATCTTTTTCTGCACCTGCCATAGGTAAAAGCGGAAATGTTATGTAGAAAAGAGAAAATTAAAGCACCATTTAGATCATAGGACACTTACAATAAATCTATGAAAAAATATAAACTAAATCAGCAAACTACTATTGTTTACAGTTATTTTTCATATGAGTGAACATTTCGGGACAGTTTCTTCTGTATTACGTGTGACTAAATAATATTGGAGTAATTGCAAATAATGTTGTATTATCTTCTTTCTTGGCCTAGCGACCTCTTACTCCTAGTTCATGCCTGCCATTTTTGGCTTACTAGACTTATTGTTACCGCATAGTTGGATAGTCAGTCCTCACTATGGGGGAACGGCTCAGATGAGACTTGAACCCCGGACCTGCCGTGTGAAGACCGGCGCCGCTGTCGCATCTACCACCGGGCCGCCCGGTTGTATTATATATAGACAATTTTAGAGGAATAAATTTCAATATAGCTCTCAAGCGCCTGTATAGGATATAAATATATAGACAGGAAATAAAAGGTATAAATTTACGTGTTCGTTTTCATTCTGCTAAACGAAAAAGTAATATAGTCAACCAAAATTTTAGCGCTACGCCTAATAGACTTTGCAACATTGCACGCTAACAGAACGACGTTGGACATCCCTGCATTTAACGGTAACAAATGGGAACTCGTGAGTGCTCGCCCGACGTTTCGCCTAACCGCTTTTACGGTTCTTTACGGTGGCAGCATTAGCTATACAAAGAAAAGTAAAACTTTTAATGGTTCTCCTAAATTCTTCCAAATTTTTCAGATCCATTAGGAGTAGCGTATTTTCAATCGCATGAAATTATAGTTCGAATAAATTATGTACGTTACCGTGAATTGTATAATAGTGTTTTACAAATAATTGCTTAGTAATAGCGGAGAATATGAGGTGTTCCTAGCTTCTTGAACTCCCTCAAAAAAAAACTCTTATTACAGATATATGCTGTCTATGGTCATATGCATACGACAAGTAAAGTTTTTTTATTCATTTAGGGCTGCCTGTCCGTATTGCTAACAAGCAATGTTTAATCGTGGAAGATTGTAATGTAAACATTGGACGGCGACAATGGCGATTAATCGGAAAAGAACTGATTACAAAACAGCATTGCTAGGGTTGTGTGTATTATAGCCGTTTTAGAAAGAACTCATTGATTCTACATTTCTGGGAAGTCTGTTAGGATTTGTTTGCTTAACTTAATATTGTTGTAGCTGGTTAGTCAGTTTAACATTTAACGTACGGGCGAACGTTCCGGATCGCGTTTGTTACCGGTCCTATCGTGATAAAAATTAGTGCTATAATGATAGCATTATTTCAGCGAGTTCATCAAACTATTTAACTAATTTTAATTTAACTTACCTAACAAGGATGAATAACTGTAAGAAAGACTTCCAGTAAATCAGTTTCGCCAAGAAAATCGGAATGAAAAAAATACCATAAATTCACTCAATCCAGTGAATCTTATTCCTGGTCGCGTGTTAAGATTGATAATTTTTAATATATCATTTGAAATGTATTTTGATTGAATGTGTATGTTTGACGTCTAGTAACGACTGCTTGTAATACCACCATCATACAAGGACCGTGTCGTACTACCAGCAGTACAGGAGCAGTAGCTTATTAAACTGTACGTGTTACACAATATGCAAACGAGCATTCCAAAAATATGCTCATGTCTAAAAGTTTAAATAAATACCTTACTTGATTTTTTCGATATTTTATTACTTTATTGGGTACTCGTACGGTTTGGAGTGTGCCTGAAGTGGTACCACTGTGCTTTATTCGTGTACTCTGGCGCAGTCGCAGACACTGCCAAAACGCGTTGTTTTCATATTATGGATGCGGCGTTCTGAACACCCCGCCGTAGACTTTTTTAGTCCACTAAGCAGATTCGATGCATTCTCGCCATACAATCTCTCGTCAAAAACGAAAGGCAAACGACACGAGAGCAGCGTTCTGTCAAATTTCCTTCGCAACGGGGGAACATCGTGGCCATTCTACATCGTAGCACATTAGAAGCGTTTCATTCATGTTGGGGTGCGAATGTGCGGTGACAACCGTGGCTCGGTGATTTTCTGTATAGGTATCACAACTGCTTTCTATCGTGCGATATACAGTGAAATTAGATGTGACAAATAAGTGCGTGTAATATGTCCCTCTGTTGCAATCATTGAGCAGGAAGAGCAACATTCTACGCCTAACAGTGATATGCTACAATAGCAAATGGGGAAATATTAGTTTAGAAAAGCAATAAACGGATTTTTTTTCGTGCAGAATGGAACGGGAAAAACGTGCCGAAATCGTAACACACTGTTAAATACTGTTCCTTCATACGATATGTATTATATTTCATCTCAATCGTGAAACCTTATGGTAGTGTTATGTTTTCCTATCGAGTTTCATTAAAAGTGCTTACACGGTAGAATGGAATCTCAATACTGTTGTACAATGGTACCCTTAGAGATACTTTGCCACTGACAAAGTTATACTGCAAGAGCATGCTACATGTGAATATCGATTTGTACGTAAAGCGGACGAAACTCGATTGATTTTTTTTTCTCGTAGATGCCTGGTAGCTGAGTGTATTGTTAGATATGTCATAGTGAATTCAGGGCAGGTCCAGCTGTGATCAAAATCAAGTGTGTTTAAAACTAAATAGTGACCGTATGCTAATGTGCTACATAGTGAAAACTTTTAATTCTGTGATTATTTACTGTTTATTAATATTTTTCCACCATAGTTAGTGTTACGCATTAGTTATACAAGTGAAATACGAACGTAAAAACCACTTTGTTGTGCGGTTCGTGTGTAAGAATGTACGGAAAAGAATTCAGGAAGAATGCTCGAAAGAAGATTAACCACAGGCTGGATGAAAAGCCGTCGAGAAATTCATCAATAACGCACTGTCTGACAATAGGAAAAATGGAAAAGAAAAACACAACACGCACACATGCACGGATCAAACTTCAAACCAGGGGGAGATTTTCCAACAGCACGCGCGTGTGTTAGTGATTTATTTTCAAACCTAAATGCCGCCATCGGTTTATATGTTTCGGGAGATGTCTGGTTTCTACTTGTCCTCATTTTACCCGTGTTGCAGGAAGTGTAACGATAAATACACGTTTCCACTACACTACGATGTAGGATATTAATATAGCTTCCTAAAGAAGATGCAAGAGTTTAATTTTATTTGTTAACACTACTACATTGTAAAACAAAATAGTTGATGTTGCAATAAGCCTAAATGAGTACATTATTCAACAATGAACTCGTACTCGGACAGTTACAATGATTACAAGATTTATTGTCAAAGTGTAGTGCAACAAAGAAGCAATTATACAATATTTACTGTTAGATATTTAGGTACTTTCTATTATAGAATTCAAGGCATAATTATTCAATGTCTTTTATCAGTCTGCAGTTCTGATAAAAAATTGCTGGTATAAATGAGCATTAAAATGTTTATAAATGTTTACTGTGTTTAAGAATTGTTGACATAATTGTGTACATAACCATTTTAACATGGTTTTCAAAAACAAAAATTGGCCGATTTAAAGATCAAAAGTTTAATCTATTTGCGATCAAGTAAAGTGATGTAGTTTCCCGCTTAGCTGTCTCAGAGCCTGTTTATGAACTGTTTGTCGACGGGAGCTCCAACATTTTGGCTATTTATAATGCCAAAATTTGTTCCTAGCAACTCTCTGTGAGTTAATTTCTACGGAGGAAATTCTTTCTGACCCTTTTTTTATATCTTTCTATTGCCTTGGCGAATGTTTGTCCGTACGTGTCACCTTGATGTACCAATATTTGATCTACTGTCGAGTATTGGGAATGTTTCTTTAATGATACGCTACACAGTACCAAAGTTGTGAGCTGCAGAAGTGATGATAGTGGACGTTTTCTATATTCATCTCAAAGAAAATAATCGAGCTAAGATCTATTCAATTTTATGCACTATTTTTTTTTTTGTAAATTAACGGTTTATTTAATGCATAAGTATTTACTGTCGTTGTAAGGAAATACTTACATATATCATGATGATAAAAAAGAACAACGATCATCACTATAAGTGAATCTTTCACTGGTCGCGAAAAAAAGGTATTTACATTAAATAAATAAATCCACGTCTGTCTGAAGCTAGTCCTGTGTCTGTGTTGCGGCTCACTTACAAGTCCGAGGTCAGTATGATGGACAAATTCAGCTGACTCTTTCTTTCGAAAACAGACGGTCTGGCTGAACTTTTTCTACCTTCGCAGGATGCGAGAAAACTGATCGGTGGTCAGACACTGATGAGGTGCTATATATAGAGCAGCTTCATGTTTATATGGTATAAAAATAAAATGTGTTCTTTCATACGTGATCTTCTTTCGCAACACACACACACGCCGTGATATGTTGGACCTTTGAAATTTAATGGTATACTATACATTCCCTTCTCCCTGTACTACGTACGCTTCTAACAGTTGTTTAGCAGTCTCATACTTCAGGTACGGTTACAGACTGAGAGTAAGCAATAGTTAAAATGTATTGCAGAACTGGGGAAAGGCAGATCTATATAAAGTATTTTTTGTCGTTTTATTTGAGGTTCGCCTTTGTTAGTAATCGTTTTGTCTTCAATGGTGTGATATTATCGCAATTATAAGCATAACGAACGATAGGTCTTCGGTTCCATCCAGTTGTGAGTTATGAGATTGAGTTAAAACAAAAGTTTTTTACAATAAGTGTATGTTTTCTTTAATTTTCAACAGTGGTGTGACATAATAAAGCGGCATGACTACATATGAACAAACAACCAGTGAATAGAGAAACGTTAACGAGTGTGTTCGAATCAAGCCAACTTAAAATATAGTGATTTATTTGCTTGGATCGCGTGTATTCGTGTATATATATATAATACTTGTAGAGTAGGTTCTGTACATAATGACCGCTATTGCCATGGCGTCTGATGGAGGCTATGATCCCGGTAAGTGCGATCCAAACTTCTAAGAACTCCATACCAATAAAAACGCTTATCAAAATGAAAATATTCGTTAAGGGAATACCAAAATATTAAACTAATACGATAAACTACACAACATATTCACAAACATCAATCTTATTTAGATATTTCTTACAATTACAAGCATATATAATCGGTCCGGCCGTTGTTCTAATGACAATGAAACACATAATTTCCTCCGACATACGTACTGAAAAGTCTAATAAACCATTAGATGGCCGGCATAACCTAGCAGGTTGTTAAGCCAAAACGAAGAAGAATGTTTGGATGTTATTTGGAGCGTTAACACATTTCCTAATAAGATCTCTTCATGACCACTCTTCTTGAAGCGCAGGCCAATCAACGACAAACGTACGCATCATGCATTTTGTAAGAACGCCTCTCCATAAATGACGTCAATGACGTTTGTTTGATGGGAAGAAACACAAGAAAGACGCATGTGGAGCTGGAAAATTGTTTCGTACAGATAGAGTTGTATCGATGCAAACGAATGTCGCCAGAAGTAAAACTTGAAAAATTGTTTACAATTTCTGTATATCATCCACATGATACAGTTAGTTGAGTGTTCGCGAGAGTTCGTTCGTTCCAAAGTTATCGAAAGAATTATTTTGCATTCAATCCACAAGAGACGTTTTTATTATTTTTTTTTCCTTTACGAATTTACTATATTGAGTTTAGTCCTCATTTGTCCATCTATTCAATACCAAATACCTACACAATTGTTGAACACTTTTAACATAAAACATAGTGTTTTCGTAACTCATGTAAATAATCGTTCCTACATTTCTTTATTGTACAGTGATTTCTAAGCTGATTACATCGCTTAAAGAAGCCGAAAGCTTGACCGACGAAAAAGATCTTGGGTTTTTGCAAAATTTATTGCAATCGAAGGAACTGAACGCACTAGTGAATGTACATAGCAAGGTGGCCAAAATTAATAAGGACGACAGGATAGCTCCATTGCTGTCTGCGTCAGTTCAGGTTAGTTTGTACATTTGCTATTGTTTGTCGATGGAAAGATTTTTTTTTTATTTCGCTTAGGTATCATTGTTTCACCGTATTTGCCTCTCCATTATCTAAAAATTCTAGATTCTGATGGAAGTGTTGGAACTGCTAGCACCAAGATGTCATATTTCTCCACTCTGCAAGGAGGTTTTCCACCTACTTCAAACTCCACATTTGCAGGTAAATTGAAAAAAAAAACACACAAGAAAGTATTTGTTTGGGGTTTGGACAATTTTCTTTTGGTATCCTTATTGTTCTGTTCATTTTTTAATTTTACAAAATTTGTCTGTGAGTGGAAAAAAAATTATGCCGATTCTTTGCAAGCACTTGTATGATAATTCTCATTTGCCCAGATAATCAAAATCACCTCGTAAACAACCAACCAACAGACAACCATTAAAATTTACATATTTCGGTATTTTCAAATTTTTTGAATGATCGTTCTTATGATACCGAAGGCCAACCATTAAATTGGGACAGCTTTCCATTGTCAGCACGCGATTTGTTTGCAGCTACGATTGAACGATACTTCCATTAAACCTGTCTGGATAATAAATGACAATCAATCGATAGGGGTACAGGATACATCCGGACCCAATTTACTTGACCTGATAGTGGAAAGAATAGGATAGCTTTTGCAATACATTTGTGTCATTGGGAATCGGTTGTTTGGTCGACCGGATGGAATCAAATACCGTTTCATTTATTCATACGAAATAGGCTTCAATGGTTCAACCGCAATCCAGCGATTAGATGTTTGTGTCTTCTTGAATAAGAGTATGATATGACTCACATAAATGATGTCATTTAATTCAGATTAGTGTAAAAGATTAGCAGAAATGTAAAGGTATTGCTACAATGTTTTACGCGTTCACTACTATTCATAATCCATGCATCATCTGTTACGTACTACAGATGTCAAGTTCAATTGTTTTATTGTTTAATACTATGCTTTAGTTTAGTATTTCCAGAATGTTTCTTCGTATATAACAACGAAAATTAGTGCTGTTTTGTTGTGTACGCTTTAAAAAAACTCTTTTTGCATAGCATATAATTTTAATAATACATTTTTCAAACATATTGCCTATTGTACTGTTCACTGCGTTTTACAGAGCATTCTTTTTGCACACGACGCAATCGCGCAAAAAGATTTTTATCCCCATCTTCCGGATATCCCTGTGGAGGTTGACGAAGACGAAGAAACCATCAAAATCGTACAACTTGTAAAAAGTAACGAACCCCTGGTAAGTTCATTTCAATGATTGAAACATTTTATTATCAAATGCTGCATATGATAGATATAGTTGTTGTTATGTTTAGTTAAACTTAGTATCAATGGACGAGAGAGTCGGGGGTACATAGTGTCTAGAATGGTTTATTATTTGTAGAAATTGATGATTTTCATATTTTGCATGGTTAAACATTAACAAACGCTATACATGTAATGCTTATAATGCAAAATGTATACTGCAGAGTTAGATTACATTCTTAGATGTATATACTATGTTAAAAGGACATCTTTCATAGAAGCAGGATGTATTTTTTTTCTAACTGTGTAAGGCTTCGCAACAAAGCGTAAAATAAAATGTTCATAATAGTTTGTTCTTGCTAGCGAGTGTTGTTGGGAGTTAAGAAAAGTTTCACCTCTCTTCTCCTCTCTTTTAACACACCTCTCCTAGAAGTAAGCACACAAGTCATGCCTAACAACAACTGTGTCAGTACTACGTACTATTCTTATCGTTAGATGTGAAATGAACCTCCATTCAAAACCATAGACTATCCGGCTTAAAGCCCTCTTTCTCATTTCGAGTGAAGAAATAGTGGCTGTCTTAGCCTAGAGACAGACTCCCAGATGGATGATGTTTGCCCATTTTACCTTGGCTAGGGTATACTCGTCAACATTTGCTTGAAGTGGCGAAAACAAAATATGCCTCTTACACAGCACTTCCATTCTTAACCTTGCGCCATTGTAAACCATACAATCAGGCCTTATTTGTGTCTGAGTGCAGAAATACCCTACTCGGATTACTGCACTATTACCGTTGTTTTCGTAATGCAAGTAGCGTTATGAACAATAGTATTTTAGCATTTATTCATGAATCAAGTTTAGCACATATTTAAAAAGCAGCACATTCAGCACGTATAAAAAGAGTTTATTTTTATTCAACAGTGTATTTTAAGATTTAGTTTTCTTTAAACACAAAATTTTATCATTGTTTTCAATATTTCAACATTTCGGTTTCGTTTTGTGTTTCATTTATTTACCAACTGGTTTTGGTTTTCTTTCATTCTTACAACGTGTATGTGTTGTTGTTTTGCCAATTGCATGGATAGATAATGTTACACAATACTTCACACGCCAGAAATCACCAAAAATGTTAATTATAGCAAACCATACATTTATCATACCTCCATCGAAACAGTACACCGCTGTACATGAATGTTTACGTTCTGCGCATTACTTAATTGTATTTTAATCGTATTGTTTAGTTTGCTTTGTAGCGCATTCAATAAGTCGTCGTGTCTGTGTAATCGGTATCTACCACCAAACATATATTCGTCTATGTCGTCGGCACCGTTACGATTGTTATAATCAAGTCACGGCTTAAGTATCCAAGTTTCACGATCGACTGCATCTACTATATTTAAATGTAATACTTTAATACGTTATTACTATGACGAACTACTCGTAAACAGCGACAGGCTTTAGTCCGCATCCTTCTGGCGGTTGTATGTTGAATTTTAGACCCTTTGTTTCCTTTTTCGTGCAAACTCATACATCTTTTAATACGATGACCGAACAGCATTCTTTCACACAAGTAGCGATCATTTGTGAAGTAATACACCAAATTTTGATACAAAACTATTATTCGAAACTCATTTTACTGCATTCAGTGTGCTGGAGCACAAAGTGCGGAACCAATCGTTGTAAGTATTTGTTGTAAGTTTTAGGTTTTTTTTTATTGTTTTAGGTTTCGCCATCACCCACCGAAGGAAGTGAACGTTTTGTCAACGGTTTTCATGTCGAATGGTGTGCCTAACCTGTGCATTTTATTTCATTCGTCCAACCGTTTGTTTATTTGTGAATATTTGTGCAAATTGTTTTGCAATCTTATATTTGTCAAGATTGATTTGCCGAATTCTGTTTTATTGTTTCTGTTTGTTTGTTTTTTCTTCTTCAATAATTTGCGATGGAGGTAACCGATAAAGTGTTCTTTGACCGTCATAATATTCTTACTAATAGATTAATTACCGTTTTTTTTTCTGCTATGCGCTCCGCTAGTTTATTTTTACATCGTTTAGCTTCTTGATCATAAGTTTGTTTTTTTACATGCTAAATAATTGTCACTGTTGGTCCAGTTATTATATAGTGAAAATAAGATTGATTTACGTAGTAGTTTAATTGTTAAAAGAAACGGTGTTACAATCTACTTTTTTGCACTGTATTTCAGGGTGCTACCATAAAGACAGACGAAGAGACGGGCAAAATAATTATTGCACGAATCATGCACGGCGGGGCGGCAGATCGGTCGGGCCTTATTCACGTCGGCGACGAGGTGATCGAAGTAAATAATATTAACGTCGAAGGCAAAACACCAAGCGATGTTCTATCTATTCTGGTGAGTGTGGTGATCGAATTTACAGTAACAAAGAACATAATCTGCATTGAAAAGACGGTAAATTGCATCATGTTTTTTTCCCTACAGCAAAATTCTGAAGGCACAATAACGTTCAAGCTTGTCCCGTCCGACGGTAAGCTGGATCAGCGCGAAAGCAAGGTACGAGTAAGAGCTTATTTCGACTATGAACCAGAAAACGATCCCTATATCCCCTGTAAAGAGGCTGGCCTAGGGTTCCAGCGGGGTGACATTCTTCACATTGTATCCCAGGTGAGTGAATCAACCGTAGCTGTATAGCTTAGTACCATAGAACCAATTCACAAAACATGATTGTGCTTCCGGCAGGACGATTCCTACTGGTGGCAGGCTCGCAAAGAGGGTGAAAAAACGACCCGCGCCGGGCTGATACCAAGCCGGGCCCTCCAGGAACGTCGCATACTGCACGAAAGAACGCAAAAGGAAACAAATGGTGATGCAAAAAGTGAGCAAACAGTAGATTAAGCTTTCGGAAACGAAGTGCATGTGCGCGACACACTCGTTTGAAACATTCATTTATACTCAAATGCCATTCCACTCTTGTTTTCCCGCCTCCCGCATTGCATCATCACACAACACATTTTTGCTCGTTTGTGCCTGTTGCCATCCCGCATTGCTACAACTGCTCCATCCCACCACATCTTCTGCCTCGCTCTGTGTTGACCTACAACCCAAGAAGGTTCATGTGCCTCCATCTGCTCTACTCCACCCGGTTCACCAAATCCAAACCATCCCTGTGGTGGGCCAAAGACTAAAAAGATTATGTACGATACAGCTGAGAACGATGACTTCGATCGGGAAATGATCGCCACGTACGAGGAGGTGGCAAAGCTGTACCCGCGTCCCGGTGTCGTTCGGCCGATCATCTTAATCGGTGCGCCCGGTGTGGGACGAAACGAGCTGAAGCGTCGACTCGTTGCAAGGGATCCGGAAAAATATAAAAGCCCAGTTCCATGTGAGTATTTTGCTGGGGCGGAGTATTTTGCGGAAGCTATACATACTGTTGCAATGCTAAACGATCGTCACCTATAATTTGCAGATACCACGCGCCCGATGCGCCCGGGAGAAGTCGCCGGCCGGGAGTATCTTTTTGTAACACGCGAAAAGATGGAAGCGGATATTGCCGCGGGCAAGTTCATCGAGCACGGCGAGTACAAAGGGCATCTGTACGGGACGGCGGCTGAAAGTGTGAAAAGCATCGTGAACGCTGGGTGCGTGTGTGTTCTCGGACCGCACTATCAGGCTCTGAAGTCATTAAGGACGGCTCAACTAAAGCCTTACATTGTACACATTAGACCACCGGTTTACGAGGAGTTGAAAAAATCTCGCACGAAAGCTCGCGCACGCTCAACGTTTGATGAAAACAATTCAAGAGGATTTACGGTAAACGAAAGAAAATTTTGGGAAAAGATCGCACAACATGTACTTACTTATTGCCAACTTTCTGTTGCGTTTCAGGATGAAGAGTTCATGGAAATGATCAAATCGGACGAACGTATCAACTTTCTTTACGGCCACTTCTGTGACGATGAGATCGTAAACGATGATCTTACGGAAGCGTTCGAGAAGTTGGTCAACTTTGCCAACAAATGTGAATCCGAGCCGCTCTGGGCGCCCGCCAGCTGGGTGCAGTAGAGAATGTTTAGTTCGATCGGAAGGGGAACGGTCGGAAGGGGGTGGATGCTAGAATTCGACCATTTTGGTAAATTGTTTCTTCTCGATTGCATTATTCGTACTAGTGTTACTGTTATGCCCTGTCTTTCGATTGGATCCGTTATTCATGTTATTAGATTGAAAACTTTTTTGTTTACCTAATATTTTATCATTTTCCAGATGATACGTTTGTTATTAGTTATATGATTTTGACTTACAATTACTTTATCACAATAAACTATGATTGGTCAGCTTTATGTCAAAGTGATTGCTTTACAGCTGTTATTCTTTTCAGTTTAAACGGTTTCTGTGCTCCTATCGCAAGAATGCATGATTGAAATATGCTTGAACGTTAATGTAAGGTGCTTTTCTAAGGGGATAGTTGTACAAAAGCCAAACAAAGTGTGGGAATAAAAGTGGGCGAATCGAAAAACAACTATCAACCGCGAACGTGCGTTCATACAACCTATCGGCATTTGTGGATATTTATAACAGAAAAAAACTAGGAGTAGTAATATAGCGCCAGGAATTGTGTTACATTGTGTGTAATTATTATAAGCTAGAGAACATTTGTTGTTGGCCGAAAATAGTACTTCACGGGACCGGAACGATTACACATCCATGTTTGATTGTTTTATGTTCTCAGTTAGCCAACACGAAAAGAAGAACGGACAAACATAACACGAGGCAAGTAGCGAAACATGGCACGATAGAAACACGTATGAATGAGCTTATTTAATCTGTTTAACTTCACGGTACGTTTTTGCATGTTGTTGGTAGGAATTTAATTGAAGCAAACCACTGCCCAAAACCTTAACGCGGCAGTTATGCGCAAAAATAGGAGTGCAAAAAGAAAAACCGTACAGTGTCCCATGTTTTGTATACCCTGTTCTGCGATAAATGAAATGGCAATAGATAATAGACACTCACAAAGATTAGCTAGATGGTTGGATTCGTAAATGTGTTCCAATTTTGAATAGATTTAAGATTGATTTTGACTTACATACTTTTGTTTCTCTATTAGTGTTGCACACGAATCGGTACTTGACGAAACGAAAAATGAATTAGCTACAAACACAAAATTGACGATGTACCCCTATGGCCATAAATAGTGTGACTGACAGAGGTTTACTATCTGTTCTGTTTGTAACACTTTTGGGAAATAGAATAACGTACCGTTAGCTTCTACAATTGCAATGTTCTGTTAGCAAAACGCCACGAGCAACTTCCGTACCTATGACAGGATACAAATTCACACCCAAGAACAAAAGGGGAATAGTTTTGAAAGCATCGGAAGCATCGCAATTATCCTAAACGACCTAATCAAGCCATTTTCTTTCTAAAAATCTTCTAACCTGCAAAAAAGAACAAACAAACAAACATACAAAAGCAAGTAAACAAATGGAATCACTAACAAAACTAACAGTTCTACCGTTTATCGTTGCAAAATATAAATACATATATATACACAGATATTTAAAGAAGCATTTAGCAAAATTCATAACATGAAAGGTCCGTATTTTCCGACACGTTTTATAAATACATCTTGAAAATAACATAAAAGGGATAGAAACGACATGTAGGAGAACACTTATCTTCATAGCCTTGCTGTAAGAAAATCGTGAAGCATTTTGTCAACCATTGCCACTTACGACTAGTACGAAACAATAGCACACTGAAAATAGTTTCTCAAACATGAAGCCATGCAAAAACAGAACAGATTAGATAAAGCACAGACGTCTTTCGCTAGCGTTAAAAAAAAAAACGATGATAATCCGCATACAAGTCTTCAACCAACTAAGATAGCATTGTTCATTGAGCCAAAACCAAACATAATTCAAACAAACAAGGGTACAGCAATAGTAACTGCAAGCGAAAGAGGTAAAACAACAACTATGAAGGTCAACCCAGACACATAGCCACACATAGGCACACAGAGATGCAAAGTTTTGTGATCGTAGTTTTTATTGCAAACTTCAGTAAATTTTACGTACCACAATCTGTACCCAACAGAGCTCGCAATGCATATTCTAAACATGTATTTAATGTATCTACATTATACGCTACCTGTCTCCACGTCTCTCTTGCTTCCTTCGACATCTTTCAATAATTACTAACGTTCATGAATGCTAAGCTAAATGAATAATGCTCCTAAAACAAATACGTGTGGTACAAACTTGTGGATTTGTGCAAGGTAAATGTGAACAATCGGGACAATATATACATATGCGAAACACACGTGTCGCCAACGGTGCATCTTAAGCGAAAGGCACACACGAAAGATTCGAAGCTGCACTTTTAATCAAATATTTATGTAAACCATTCTTCATTCGTCCAAACACCACAGAACTATCTAGTAATATTACGGACTCTACATAAAAATGGATTTACTCACCAGCAAAGTTTCGTTTCGCATACGATGGATGCGCGTGGTGAACGAATAAGATTTAACTTGATCAGGATGCCATTACCACACCAACGAAAACCACCTACAATATATTTGTGGCAAATTATGAACTCACCATTGGTAAGTTGTTTTGGGGAACTATATAGCGATAGTTTTTACCACACTACTCCTCAAAACAGTTAGATCTTCCCTGTTTTTCTGTGCCAGTCGGACAAATTCCTAGCAGCCAAAGGACACACATTGACCCTGATTACAAAACAGAAAGTGAAAAAAAATCTTATTTTTGGACCAATCACAGTTGGTCGGTCAAAAGTATATGTACATGCAAGGCAAAAGACACGAATTGCACGTAAAAGTAAGCAAAGTGATGTTGTTTGTTGATTAGTTTTAGATACCTACACACAACCGAGGGTGCAAAAGCGAAATCAAGCCAATCATATAGAACGGATAAGAAAGCGAAATGAACAAAAACATTCATCCAATGTACCCCCTCAACAACAGCAGCAGCTAGCACGACAAAGATGCATTGAACAAAGAGTATATAGCAAATACAAAACAAAACAAACAAAAAATTGGGAGATTGAAACCGATACTTTGTAGTTTTAAGTTTTACTCGTTTACGCAGTGACCGAAAAAATGCGTTTATTTTTTTTGGGGTTCTGTATCAATTGATTTTTAGCTGGTTGGCTACCAAACTTGCTTAGCTATCGCGGATAGTCTGTGGTTTGTAGTCAGGTTTAATAGCCTTTGCTAAGCTTTCCGCGTACAGTGGTAAACGCTGCGTCATTTGGAAGCCCCAGAAATCCTTTATCTGCCGGCAGAGGTTCAAATCCATCTCAACCACCAACAAGCCGTCCTTATCGCGGGACAAACCCGGGGTACGGGAACCATCCGGAGCCGCCACGTACGAAGATCCATAGAACGGACCAAAATCTTTGTGTGCCGGAAGCCCATTGCCGGAGGTGAACTCGTTCGGGAACACTTCCGTGCCTACCCGATTGATCGCCACGGTGAAGAAGCTGTTGGCGATGGCCGCATTGCGAGCTTCTATTCCCCACAGTGGTTCGCTTAGTCCGCCTACCTGCAAAGACAAGTAAAAAGTCATATGATGAACATAGCAGTTCGACAAACTGGACATCAATTGCGAATTTCTTACAGTTGCCGAAGGATTGAATACGATCTCTGCACCGTTCACGCCGAACATCATCCAATTCTGTGGATGATGGCGCCCGTAACAGATGTTTATAGCGATGCGCCCGAACTGCGTCTCAAACACCGGATGCCCAGTATCGCCTTCGTAATAATAGGTAGACTCATTGAAATCACCTACACGGGGAATATGGTTCTTGCGATGTTTGCCAATGTATGACCCATTGTTGGAAATCACCACTGCCGTATTCCAGATCGTATCGTGATGGTTTGCATCACGCTCCAGGATGGGCGAGATGATTACCATGTTGTACTGTCGGGCCAACTCCTTCAGCATCTTCGTTGTTGGTCCATTTTCGACGTCCTCTGCAAATTCACACCAGGGAAACTTTTCGCGCGTGCAGAACGCAAACGGCATGGCTGAAGTAACAAGTGCAAACATACACAAAATGAATAGGTAAATTAGTTTTAAATAACAAAAACACCTGATTTAACTTACTCCAAGCTTCCTGAAGACACACGATATTGACCCCGGCAGTAACAGCGACACGCAAAATGTTGGAAATCTTCTCGTGCAGTGCATCACGCTGCACATGAATCGGGGCCGTTGTCGGAATGTCCACCGTATTTTGAACTGCTGCCACTCGCACTATTCTCGGCCGTCGCAGATCCTCCTTGCGGGCAGTAAACACGTACCCTTTCAGCTCGATGTCCACATCCTTGGCTAATGAAATGGTTTCTTCGGCAAATTTTAATTCATTGCTGAAAACGTTTGAACGTAATATGATGATCATTGCTTTACAATGTATAGATGTAAAAAAAAACTGTATGTTTCATGCTACTGCTGGGTTCTGGAGGTAGATTTAGAAGATCAGCTAAGGCCAACTAAGGCAAAACATATAGAAGATTCGTTCGTACTACAACTCCCACCTCCGAGCAACAACCGGTAGCCGCTTTACAGTCATTCTTACAGCTCCTAGAACCTCTAAAGGAAGCCAAATTCCAGCTGCGTGACCGTAAAGTACGGCAGAAGGATCCAAACATCGGTAGATCTGTGTAAACTCCCAAATGGGAAAAAACGTTTCGGATAAGATCCAAATCGGAGATGGCCGATTGTCAGAACAACGACATGTTGAGTACCAAATGCTATGATCCGAAAGCTGTTATCCTTATTAGGAATTATTACGCGTATCGTATGGATCTGAGTTCTACATACTATGCTAAAAAATCACTAACGTTTTTTTGTTTGGGTAGATTATGAAGATTATGAGTCATTAGACTTTAGTTGTCGCTTTTAATGATCACTGAAAGACACGAATGGACTGAAGGAAAATGTTTTATTTGAATGAATTCTGCAGTCTTTAGAACGTGCTTATTAGACTGTTTAGTCTGTAATAATATATGGCAGTACCTCAAACAAAGGAACTGCGCTAAAGGTTTCGTGACCAAAGCCATCGTGAAGGTCTCGAAAGTGTTGCTCATATCGAACATCGATGCATCGATCATAGCCGTGGGTTTCGACCTACTCTCGAAAAGCCACCCGCGAGAAGGAATCAACCTATGATAGTATAAAACGTTGCAGCAGAAAACATTGAACGACCCAATTACAATCATTAAACAAGTTGTTCGTGTTATCACGAATAATTTTCCCCAAAAAGGTCACAACACAATCCTGTGTCATAGCAATTCGTTATCTTGTGCTTATCTTTACCCATTCTCCAATCTGCTATAGTATCATTGTATTGTGTTATCAGATGCTTATTGTCATACTGCACCAATTAGAATAGCAGATAACGAATGGTCAAATTACTTGCTCGACTTGGCTGCTGCTCTTACAATGTAACATCGTAGTACAAAAACCCGAGAAACCCGAAAACATTCGCCTGGTTCAAGTTCAGGTTCAAATATGAGCGAGCGAACATTACGACGCGTTCTGCTCACAACAAACTTCCCAGCCAGCAGTGTAATGGTGTTTTCTATTTTTAACCACCACACTACACAGATCGCATGGCCGAATAAATCCAATATTCACCGTTTGCTGTTTTCATTGTCACTTCATCATACCAAAACGCAAAACGATACTTACTCGTCTGGCCTGCCATACAGCACCCGTTTTACTTCACGCAATTCCTCCGGTGGAATATACTTGTTTAGGGTGTCTTCTAAGCTTTTAAAATTTGATTCCGACATACTTTGTAACCCGGTTACTACACGCAACACACTCTACAAAACTTTACCGTCGTTTACGCACTGTCCCCGGAGAACGGCGTTGATTGTTTTAGGTCAATGATCGATTCAAAGTAACGCGCGCTAGACTTTGCTTGTGACTTTGAACAGCCGCGAAGTGTTGTTTGGCGGGCGGTATTGCTCACTAAACTCAAGTGAGCAACGAGCAGCGGTAGTCGTTGCGCATTTCATGCCACTACTACTGCGCGTACGACTCGCGAGTGCACTGCGGTGGCAAGAGAAAAAGAGAATTTTGGAAGCAGCGTGAGAACTGCGGGCGGTCTATGTGTATCGTTGTTATTCTCCCGCCGTTGCTCTCCAGATTACATAATCTGGCCCTTCTGTCTTCTTAACCTCGAGGTTTGTTCCACCCGGTACAGCGATTCGTCGGACGTTTATACACATTAAACAACCCCGATGTAAATAATTGTAATCTAATCTGATATCATGAGCCGCCGTGCACTACGAACACACGTTCGAGCGCCTTACAAGAGAGGCTCATAACTGCACTGAATAGGGAATGTTCGTTATTATTGCCAGTTTTGTGCTACTGCTACCGGAATTAACAACGATTTACAAACCTGATTACAATTACATATGTTTTCAAATAACAAATTTTATGGGTATGGATTTACGATAAGTACAACTGTTTAACAAAAGCTGTTAATATGAGTTTAATTATAAAAAAATCATTGCCCTACACTGGTGCATTTGTATGCTTGTTTTGGCACAACTGTTTTATTGATCATATCATTTGGAATGTTACGGTCAGTCAGTACACTGTCTGGAAAACGAAGTTCTCTCTATCCCTATACACTTTGTGCATATCTCGGAAAGGTCTAAATTCATCGAACTTCAACTTTGATTCAAAATCGTCTTACTAACGATGCGTTAAACGCTGTCTTGCTTTAGAATTTGCTGTTTTTTTTTTATTTGAATTTGCCTGTTTCAAATACCGACTTTGCCTGTAGCGAAATCTTCGATTTGTGGTTACTAAAATCAGTGTTTCTGTATGGATCAATTCCATTAAAGGGCGTTAGACGCTATTGACAGATTGCGCGTTAACCTACGTCATCGTTTAAACGATGTGCCTAACCGATCTTCTACGAAACTTGCTTACTTCCTAATAAATGCACTTTGTGTCAGACTGTTCAGAACAGATTAAATGCAGTATCGTTATTGTGGTTAAATGCAGGAGGAGGTCATGCATGATCATTCGAACGAAATCAAGATGGCACCTTTGCGAACGTTGCTACCTTCTGCATTCGGGATCGCTTTCACAACGCCATCCTTGGCAGCTTTTAGAACGTGCTCCATTTTCATGGCAATCAACACCGCTACCGGTGTGCCTACTTTCACAGAATCACCAGGCTTTACGAGCAACTTATCGAGCACTCCCGGCATTGGGGCAGTTACGCTGGATGCATCGACACCACCCATCGAGCTTTCGGTAACGAGAAAACGTGGCTGGACGATTTCTCCACCAACCATACCATTCTAAACAAGAGAAAGGAAATTTGTATTCTATGTGCAACGCACCATCAATGAATGTGCAGGAAACTTACCTCATCAAACAGTGCAATATTTTCACCCGAAATGACGGCGTTGAAACACGAAACGTGTCCCTCGATGTTCGTTTCCAGCAGCAAACGATTGGTATACGGTTTACGGCGTACCGTTACCTTCTGCCATTCGCCTGCATCCACCCGAACCAAGTAGCTGCTATCATTGCTCGTCGATACTTCAACAGTATGCTCTACATCGCCAATTTTTATTTTAATCGGACGTGCCACACTATAATTCGGCCGGAAGCCGTATTCCCCATCGAATGGGGTACATGTTTTCGTTCCCAAACTGGCGCCCGATTGTACGCGTTCGTTTAGCAGGGTGGCTAAAGCCATCTGAATTACCTTCTCTGAAGGTATTACCTTTTTCGGGAAAAGCGTGTCCATGTGTTGCTCAATAAACCCCGTATGCACATCTGCGGCCTGGAAGTGTTCATGGCGAGCAAGATCGATCAGAAAGTTTATGTTAGTCTGCAGACCAGCTATTTGATAGTTGGTCAACTGTTCGATCAACAGTTGCAAGCTGCTGGCACGATTTTCGCCCCATACAACCAGCTTCGCTATCATCGGATCGTAATGGATGGACACCTCGTCTCCCTGACGTACACCGGTCTCAACACGCGTTGTATTCGACGGTTCGGGGGTCGACAGGTAGTCTAAAGGGCCTGCACCTGGAAGAAACCCTCCTGCCGGGTCCTCGGCATAGATACGCGCCTCGAAAGCGTGACCGCGCTTGACGATATCTTCTTGCGTTACCGGCAAACGCTCTCCCGCTGCTACCTTTATCTGCCATTCTACTAAATCCGTTCCAGTAATCATTTCCGTGATGGGGTGCTCAACTTGCAGCCGAGTGTTCATTTCCATGAAATGAAAGGATAGATCTTCCTTGTCAAGGATGAATTCTACCGTGCCGGCACCGACATAGTTTACTGCTTTGGCGGCACGAACCGCTGCTTCACCAAGCTGTTTACGTAGCTCCTCTGATAATCCCGGGGCGGGCGCTTCTTCGATAATCTTCTGATGTCGCCGCTGAACCGAACAATCACGTTCGTACAGGTAAACTGCATTACCGTAATGGTCGGCAAATACCTGCACCTCCACGTGCCTTGGCGATCGGACATAGCGTTCCAGCAACATAGCGCTATCACCGAATGCCTTCTCAGACTCTGTCCGAGCGGACTGCAACATGGGCATAAAATCTGCTTCAGTTTCAGCAATGCGCATCCCTTTACCTCCACCGCCACGTACAGCCTTGATCATGAGGGGAAATCCTATCTGTTGTGCCTCTTTTAGTAGCCTCTCGTCCGACTGATCTTCTCCGTGATACCCGTTGATGATCGGAACTCCAGCAGCGGACATGATGTGTTTGGACGTGCTCTTAATACCCATGTCCCGGATAGCACTAGCCGGCGGACCGATAAAGGTGACACCTTCCTGTTGACACAGTTCTGCAAATTCTACGTTTTCCGACAGAAACCCATATCCGGGATGAATTGCTTGACAGCCCGCTCTTTTGGCAACCGCTAGTATCTTATCTCCCCGTAGGTACGACTGTTGCGATGCTGCTGGCCCAATGTTATATGCTTCATTCGCTTGCTTTACATGGAGCGATTTTTCGTCCGCTTCGGAAAAAACAGCAACCGTTCGAATACCGAGCCGGTTCGCCGTTCGCATCACACGACACGCAATTTCACCGCGATTGGCTATGAGCAGTTTATTGATCTGACGATGCACCACTTTCGGTCCCGCGCTGGAGCAAGCGGAGGCAAATCGTCGGGAACTTTCAATGCATGAAAATCAAAAGAATATGCAAGTGAATTAAGCAGAACCATACTTACAAAGTATCAACTAATGAATGGACGACAATCCGGACGATTACATAACAAATCTGGTTATTTCATGAATTGTAGCCAGAACGCTTACTTCAGCGACACGGGTAGTGGGGCGAATTGGAAATTCACAATACTTACCATGTTGCCGCGGTTTGCAGTTTGTGCAGCATGTTGTTTTCGTCCTTTTTTCAGGATAATTGTTTATTTACTGCAGCGGATCGGCACAACAGGTGGAATTGCACAGATGGAATGTGTCAAGATTTATAGATGCGGTTCCGTTCAGTTTGATTTGACAGCTCACGTGAAAGCTCCACTTTGGGGTTTGCGATGTTTTGTGCTCATTTAGTTTAGTTTGATTGCTCTTATATTGATAAAGAAATTTATAAAATTAAATAACAACGGTCGACTGGGCAATTTGCCCTGATCGAATTAGAATAAAATAATGTTAACAAGCTTAATGCACCTTGGTCAGTACGTACGATTATTCAATTTGACAATGCTTGAGCACCGATTTACTGCTGCTCCTGACGCTGCTGCCCCCCAAATAAATCGGATTCCCATTCATAACAACCAGAACATGAAAATATTCTATTAACGCCCCAGTACAGCTCCGCATTTCAGATGCTGTTGACATTCATTTAGTTAACCTCTGGCCACTAACCCCTGTACAAACCTCCAAAACCGACAGTACATAGTTTTGCAATACTCTACATGAAAACACTCGTTTACACACGATTGTAAGTTACATCTTGCTCAGAACAAACGGCGATTTATTCCCATTTAATAGATACAATCGGGATGTTTCACATTTGCTGAGAGTAGCTGCAGATTACCATAGTAAATTTGCTATCGATAGTGGCGGCATGCCGGGCTCTGATCCTTTGCGCAATCCTGAAACATAAGCCACACGATTAGCAGTCCATGTTATCAAATCAGCGGGTGGTATTAATGGCTTCGCTCTTACCTAAATACAGCAACGTCGGAATGAATCCCCAATGAAAAGAGGTTTTCACTACCTCAAAAACAACGCCGATTCTTTCTTTTACGCCGGGAGACAGCATCGTTGCCTGATGAGATTTGGAATCACGATCCTCCACCAAAATGCGGAAAACAATCAATTGCGTAAATACAATGCGGTGCTGAATGACATTTCTCAAATTACTGCAGACAGGGTTGGGTCAAGTCCCGCCCGTTGACAGTTTCTAAAGTATTCAATTTACTTAAAAGCTTAAAAATTACATCAAACTTAAATAGAATATATACAAATTACATTCTATTTAAGTTTGATAGCAAAACCAATTTAAAAAACAATATATCATCAAATTATACAGCTTTGTGTTCGTAATAACGAAACAAATTTACGCCTATAGTAATCTTGGGAAAAAGCTTCCTTGTGTCAAAACAGTTTTTATTTTTTTTGGAGGTTCCTTTCGCTGCATGTTTCTACGTAATGGTAAAACCTGCTCTTGAAGCAGCAGATTTGTTCTTCTGATTTTATTTCCGACCCCGTGAAGGTTGCACAAAGTTAGTATATCTTCAATTTGTGATAATTGCTGTGTAAAGTTAGTAAAATTGGCCTACTCTTGAATTGAAATCAGTTACAGCTAAGGGCAGGTTGAAACAGTACATAGTTTGTGAAAGAGGACTTGATTTTTGGCTGATAAGAGGAACATTCGTTCGGGACTTTTCGTGTGTGTAAAACAGGACCATTATATAAATTTTTAGACATAAAACGCAGATAGTTTTGATAATATAGGGAGCTCGCTTACATCCAGTTCTAAAGGATAATGTTAGCTGTGTCCAAGTATTGCTTATCATTCCATCAATCCGCACAAAGCAAAATTAGCAATCTTAGGTAGGAGATTTGTTAAAACAATGTCCCATGAGACAGTCTAGACAAACAGGAAGTTCTGTGTGATGTGAAGAATGCTCTTTAGGGCAATTTGTCGTGCCAACAGGCGAGGCGATATGTACGACAACTTTTCATTTGTACATATAAATTGTTGTTCTGGTTGCAGGTGCTGTTGGCGCATAGGGATTTCCTTCCCTGGAATAAATCTCCGTGACACACCAGCAACAGTGCGGGAAGACAAAGCATGAAAACGACACAGGCCATCCGATATGCCGTCCGTCTGAACTATGGACAGGTAAGTGGGAAAAAGTTTTTAAGGGGCAAAAGGTTCACCGTTTCATAAAGTAACTGCAAAATCCTAATCTACTTTAATCACGATTTTTCATCCGGTTTAGTGTCCAATTAGGAAGGTTTCTTTTGTTCTTGATCATGTGATGCATAATTTTTTTATAAGCGTATTGTAAAACCAATCAACAACTGAAACATTTTTTTATCATAACGTTTCTTCTTTGGGTCTACAACCTCGAAAGTTCTCGGCCTGCCATTTACTGGCTTTCCTTGACTTCGTTTTACCTATATCTGGATAGAATGACATGCGAATGGGGAAGTGGCCCGGAGAGTAAAAACCGGGTACATGCTATCTGGTTCTACCGTGTGGAGAATCCAAACCAATTACAACATTTGCTTGATAGAATTTTCTTTTTTCTAATTGGAATCTTCCTAGTTCCACCTAGTTTCCTACACAATATGGACATTTTACTTCCTTTTTGATGTATCATAGAATAAGCTCTGAAACCTTCATGCCCATAGCACGATTTACGTAGGACTAATAGAAAAAAACGGCGTCACGAATGAAGTTCAAGTTGTGTTTTGTATACAAACCGTTCGGCTTATCGATTTAGGATCAGCAGCAACTATTGCGCGTTGTGAGAGATGTTTATCAATGACGTCGTGAACGACCTGCACTGCGTTCATATTGTTTGTCCATGTGCGCCATTCATGTTTCGTGCTGCGAATAAAAATAGGCAAGATTTGCAAGAATATTTCACCTTGACATTCACCACCGACTAATTATAGAATCCGTTTGTACGTTCGTGCTTCGCATTATCGACCGAAGAAACGGGAACTTGTTAAGAAGCGTGTGTTAAGAATACAACATTGACACTGTATGGTTTCGCTACCGTTTCAGGTTAACGAAGTTGCTGCAAAGTCAACCGATCGTAATACCACCAGATCAGCGGCCCTACTCGCAGCACTCGGCATTGGACTGTCTTCGTTCAGCATGAAACAAATGCTAACCAAACCGACAAAAAGGAAGTTGTAAGGAAAAGTTTTTAATTTTGCTTACACTTTCCCGATTCACCCCGAAATATCCGTGGAATTCAAATGAAAAAAAAAAATTAAGTAAACTGTGTACCGCTGCATCGCACGATATGATTTGAAGTGAAAGATGGTGACGCTCATTCAATGATGAATATTTCATCCCGTTTTTAGAATATACCGTTTTGCTTTGTTCTTAGTGTTTGCGCTTAAGTTGTTCAAATGTACAGTACACACCTCGTAGCTGATTCGGGATATCGTTTATTTCCAAGCATTGTCCATTGGTTAGGCAGCTTTCGGTAAGGTTCCTGGATATAACATAATTCTGTCGTTTAAAACCCCCCCGTGAATTGTGCAGCCCGTTGGCAATAATTTAAAAGTCTATGTAATATATGTGTCCTGCAAAGTTACACATAACAAGCAAATAGCTTGTTGAAAAAAGCTCCCAGAACGTAGACCTATGACCATTTCGTTTTAATTTGCATAACTTGTAGGGTTATAATTTACTTCATATCGTCCCCTTGCCTAGCTTAGCCTGTTATGTGATGCTAGTATATCATTGTCCCGCAGATTATGTTTCATAATATTGAAACAACAATGGCTAACGATAGGATACATTGATTGTAACTTCCTCTGAAGTACTCAGAAACCAGTAAAGACTGCAAAGCAAAGAGACGAATGTAATTCATGTAGGTACATATCGATTAATGGACGATGAATGTGTATGCCGTACCAGTTGCGATGGAACTATGGACTTAAGGATGATTATCGACTAGAAAAATTTAGGCACATAGGCAACCAAATCGCTGGACTTTTGATTGTCCTGGAAGTATCGTGCTTAGTGGAGGCTATTCAGTTTAACTGATGATTGTAGCTTTTCCTGAAAAGTGAAAAGAATGTGTATGGGTAATCCGTTTGGCGCGTTTTGATTCTTTACGATAGGCCGGATTTGGTGTGTGATAGCTAGAAAGAAAAATTAAAAAAAACAACATTTGTCAAAGCTTCAAAACTTTTGCGTGTTTTTTCACTCGAATTTCTTATCATGTTCTAACTGTAACGATGACCTTGAGTGTTACATATGATGACATCATTTACATTAGAACGCTGTAGGATCCTGCAGAAAGACCGTGGTTACGAGAACTATTAGTGAATACGTTTGTCTCTGTTGTTTGAGAATGCATGCGCAATAGTTACAAGCTGCACTAAGCATTAAACTAGGCAATTGTCTGCACAAGTGAGACACAACTCTGGAAACCAATGGGAAAGCCTATTTATTGTTGCATTTTCTACTTCTACTGTATGACGCATGTTTGGTACTTCCCCAGCGCCGACACGAGTGAAACTTGTTGCTTGGCAGGGAAATACCATCGCTGTCTTTCCTTTTCACTCGCATCCAAACTCCCGTAGAAGAGGAATTGCAATACCGGTTTGAACAGCAAAACTAACACCACTGCATGCATCCATCATCTGGACATCTTCTCCGAATGCACAAGTGTGAGAACTGCGTCTCTGAGGGAGCAGAATCGAGCTGCTCCACACACTTGCATACGGAATATTATACATCGAAACACAGTTCTAGCTGCGCGTTTCATGTTGTCATTTGGGGATTGAGTTTTCAGCCATTGCGTTTGCTTTCATATTCCATCTCACGTTCGTCGCGTGAATAGCGGAACATCCCGAAAAGACGCTTGTAGTTTTGAGGCTGATAGTGGTGAAAAGGAAAGCATAAAGCATAACATAATGGTAAGCAAACATCTCGGAACGGTGCATTTTTACACGGGTTATGCGGTTCGATTGACGCATACTATCTATTCCACAGTTTACTGGCTACCGGTTGCTAGCGGACTCGTTCCATGCATTTGCGCTGCTCTATCTGCTGTTTAACATTTGGCGTACCAAGTCATGCTTTGGCGTGTCGGGAAAAACGCAGATCTTGTACGTCACCGTGTTCGCGACACGTTATGCCGATCTCGTCACATTCCCCGAAACCTACAGTGTCTACAATGTGCTGATGAAAACGCTCTTCATTAGCGTAACGCTAATAACTGTGTTGGTAATGCACATCATCTACCGTAAAACGTACGATCGGGAAAACGATACCTTCTACAACGAGTTTCTTATTTTGCCCTGCTTTGTGACCGCTCTGTTTGTGAACTATCGCATGGAACCGTTTGAAATACTGTGGTCGTTTTCCATTTTCCTCGAAGCTGTTGCCATTCTGCCCCAGATGGATTTAATCTGTAAAACGTTCCATGTGGAGCCATGGTTCAAGTGTTATCTGCTTCTGCTCGGCTCGTACCGTGCGCTCTACGTACTTCACTGGATGGATCGGTACAGTAAGTATGGGCTGTACGATCCCCTAGCATTTATAGCGGGTGGTGTTCAGACAGTGCTGTTTGTACTGCTGGCATTGCGCATTGCCACGTTAAAGCATCGAGAGCGCATCGTAACGGTTAGCACGATCTGCTAGTAAGTGGTGCAGTACATCAATGCAAGCGTAAGAAACAGTACGCAAATTCTTCGTATACTTTTGTATAGACTCGAAAGCATGATGATTATACTGATCATATATCCCATCTTGAAATGTGCTCGGATTAGAGTTCGATCGTACACGATTAAACTTTGATGTATGTGGATAACAATGTAAGATAGCTTAAAGCTCAGTTTAATAATTGATGTAATACGTTTAATTGTTTGTTACAGAAGATGGGAGCAGGTAATCTCGCTCTCTACTGTTCTACCGTGCATATCGTTCGATTGATTCTACAATAAAAATACAATACAATAAAAATTGAACATCTACCTATAGGTGATTGACCTTTTCGATCTTTTTATGAAAGCAGCATAGTCAATGCGTATTTCCAACCAAGCGAACATTTCGATACGAAAACATGACAAAATTCAAAACAAATGCGGAAATAGTCGAATCAACCGGCAAGAAAGCGTTCATTCTGTGACCACGTGTTGACATTTTTCAATTTTAAAATGATTCATTAGCACGTGTCCTCCGATGGTATCCGTAAACTAGTATTATAAAACGTTATATTAATGGGATACAAATAAACTTAAAAAGAATAATTCAAAATCCAAAACCATATTGAAACTGCATTTCTCGACCGAAAACCCTCAGCTGAATCCCAGTGTGCCAACTGTGTCGTGTTCTAAATACCTTGGCCCTGTTGGCAGATGTCAAAATTATCAACGCCATTTTAAGAATAAGGAAAAACATCAATAAGAAGAAGTGTTTACACGTCAGTCGGTCGGTGTCCGGTTGCTTCGATATTTTCAGTAAAAAAATCCGTGATAGTAGTGAAAAAATCCACTTTCCGGACATCTTCAGCTCGATCCTTTCGGGTCAGGCTCATTGGCGCAGAGGCAGAAGTGACGGAAGACTGAATTCTACAAAGTTACCGGCAAGACGGCTACGTGTGCAGAACAACCCCTTCTTGTTTAGCCTGCGTGTATATTTTGTGTCATCCCATCCCATCATCTTCTGCGGGTCGCCTTCTTGTGTGTGCTGCAGCAATATCGTTCTAAGACACACTTCCCCGTAGAATCGACAACAAACTGCTACCAGACTGTTGGCAACAACCCAACCAGTCGAAGTAAAGAGGCGAGGGATAGCGTTCCCCATCCTGTATTAGACCAAAGGCCGGGATACATTCTGTTGCATATCCAGAACCGTAACAAAGGAGTGGAGTAATTTGCGAAAATGAATATTTTCAGATTGGCCGGCGATTTATCGCATCTGCTTGCAATCATTTTACTGCTGATAAAAATATGGAAAACCAGATCATGCGCTGGCATTTCCGGCAAATCGCAAATTCTTTTCGCCATCGTCTACATTAGTCGCTATCTGGATTTGGTAACTACGTTCATCAGTGTATACAACACCTTCATGAAGCTGGTTTTCATCAGTACCTCCGTGGCCACGATTTATTTGATGTACGTCAAGTTCAAAGCGACCTACGACCACAACCACGATTCCTTCCGCATCGAATTTTTGCTGGTACCGTGCTTTCTATTGGCTCTGTTGATTAATAACGCCTTCACCCCGTTGGAGATCCTGTGGACGTTCTCCATCTATCTGGAAGCGGTTGCCATACTGCCCCAGCTGTTCCTGGTCAGCAAAACAGGCGAAGCGGAAAGTATCACAAGCCACTACTTGTTCGCCCTTGGTTCATACCGTGCGCTGTACCTGCTTAACTGGATCTACCGATATTACGCAGAGGGTCATTACGATCTGATTGCCATCTTTGCCGGCGCTATCCAGACCATCCTGTACTGTGACTTCTTCTATCTCTACATAACGAAGGTTCTTAAAGGCAAAAAACTACAACTTCCGGCGTAAGCGACTTTCGGTGAACAGTAGCAGCAGCAGCAGCGGGGCAATCAGCGACGACATCAAACAATACATTTACAATTGAACTTGCATCTTGGCCGTGGTTGCGTTGCTGCCAAACATTAATAAAGAAGGGAAGAGAGAAAGAGAGCAGAATAGTTGCGCCAGTGAATTTAATTGTGGCTTCGAAAAGATAAGAGCCACCAACCAATGCAGACACAAAAGAGCAGTATAATGTGAGAACTTCGAAAGGACACTGCAGATCGCTGCGCGACTCTAATTTTATTTTTACATCCCTGCTAACCATTCTTACTATTCCGTTATGTGGCTATTCTCGAGCCACACTCTTCCTGCTACTTGTGTATTTGTGTATTTCTAGGCTTAGATGAGGAAATGTTAAGATGGAATAATGCTAAAGATTGCATACGATATGTAGGAAGAAAGTAAAACCTTAACATACTATTAGCACAGTTTAGCATGCAAGAGATACATTCAATAAATATCGGAAAACTGAAAACATGGTCATAGCGTATTTGGGGTAAGATGTAATTATGTGCGTCTGAAAAGAGATTTTATTCTTATCACTACATGCTTAACTTAATGCAAGTGGGTTCAAATTTTACCTTTGACCCTTTGATTTGGAGCATTCTTGAAAGGGGGAAGGGTCAGTTGAAAGGTATGAACTGTTTCGTACCATTATCGACAATTTCGCTGCATTATGACAAGAAACTGACCAATGCAGCCATCTTCACAGAGTAACAATAAAGAAAATATAAATATTAATCATTTTACTGAGCTACATGCAGAAAGAAACTAAACAACAATTACAGGAGAAAAAGCGAGACAGATTACAGTACATGCTGGATTTCACAAGCATGGCTTGTTTGAACAGATGTGAAACGCATTAACTATCAGTGGTAAATGCGAGCAGTCTTACCAAGACAACAGTGATCGTTACGAGGCACGAAGATTAGAAAAGGCAAGATGTTTTATGCGTATGATTTTTGACTCCGTGGCATGAAGCATTCAAATGAAAAATTGTTTAAATGATGTTGTTTTGGATAACCACAAAACATTCTGGTTTTCATTTTATCAACTAATATCAAAGTTCGTGACGGTTAACGCAGGCCAAAAGAACTTTATAGCCTTTGTTGAATAGAAGCTGAAAAAGTCAAAGGGAAAGTGGAAAGTCGTTTTAAAGTTTGGTTTATTTGGTACATGTTACGTTAAGTTCTCAGATAAACTTTGAGGGAATATCAGTTTATCCACTAATTACAAAGCTTACTGTATTTAGCATAATCGCGCTTATTTGTTTCATGAAATGCTCATGAATGGATATGTATTCGGACCACGGATACTACTAATTTAGTACCAAGTCACGTTTGTGTTAAAATTGTTGGAGTACGCCTATGTCCACCTCTCAATCGGTGCTAAGTTTAGTGAAAGTTGTTATGAATTACTAATTATGTATGTACAAATGTATGAATCGTTAAAATAGTGATACCGTTTTCGCCTGTATTAGGATTATCATGCGGACAAACGTTGATCTGCAGCTAGACTAAAAATATAAAAATAATAAAACAATCATTCTCAATTTCCAAGTGAAAACCCCTGTAATTTTGTGTGTCAACGAATGACAGCTCAAGCACGCGGAGACACAGCTAGCTGTTTGTTGGGTTGCATTGGGCAGCTGTTGTTCGTTTTGCCGAATCAAAAAATTCCTGTTGCCTTAAGGAAATGGGCATCATATTGCGATATTTTTAACCACAATTCTTTGAATTTTAGCTTACGATACAACTGTAACTAAAAGGAAGAAAGGTTTGGCACGCGTGAAATGTACTATTGCTGCTTGGTGACTCGCGTAATATAGCCAAACGAAGCATTAACAAGAGATCTGGAATGATGGTACTGCCCAACATATTAGTAACAGGTATGTTTTAAACCATTTATTCTTTACGTTTCCTATTGGTAGGTACTCCCGGTACGGGTAAATCGGAACTTTGTCAGCAGTTGGCCAACAAGCTGGGCTTCCAGTGGCAAAACGTAAGCGAAATAGTGAGTGTTAACAAGTTTGTTGAGGAGTACGATGAGGAGTTCGAATGTCCAGTGTTGGATGAGGACAAATTACTGGACTATCTAGAACCGTTGATGAAGCAGGGCGGTAACGTGGTCGAATACCACAGCTCAGACTTTTTCCCGGAGCGCTGGTTTGCGGCCGTTTTTGTTGTACGTTGTTCCACCTCGCTGCTGTACGATCGATTGCAGGCGCGTGAGTACAACGCGTGCAAGATTAAATCGAACATGGAATGCGAAATATTCCAGATTCCGTTGGACGAAGCTAAAGACGCCTATCGGAAAGATATCATTTTCGAGGTACAGAGCGATACAAAGCAGGATCTAGACGCTAATGTGGAGCGCGTGCGCGACTGGCTAGAACAGTGGAAGGCGAAGCACAATAAAGCGTAAAATACGGTGATTTGGTTTTTGCGGGTATACAACTTTTGCTCCCGAAACTATTTATCAACTAAGCGCGAGTATTTCAAACTCGTAAGTGTGAATTATGGCTGTTGTTTCAGTTATGTTCAGCTATAACGAATCAGGCAAAGCTACACAAAAGCAACGCTAAGAGAAAGAAGTTTTCGCATGGAAGGGTGGAGAAAATCTGACAGACTTTATGTCGTGTACTTAAAATAGATTTTACACATGGCACGATGAACAGCAAAACGTTCCTATTCCAGTTGTCGCTGAGCGTAAATGAAAATAAGAGGAAAAATAATTTAACTCGCCATACTTTTACTTCGGTAGATTAATAATCAGGATGGCAAGATAACGATTGTTCATCAAATTACTACTGCCAACATTTTCCATCGCAAATATCATTTTGATCTGCTATCGCATAATATATTTTACTTTTTTTTCTTATGAATTCTAGAGATCTTCGCCTGCCATTTCTGTCTTCTATGATTCTATGATTATCCGCGGAGCGTACTGGGTGACGGTCCGGTTGGCTTTTCAAACAGATCTCTTCGAGTTAGTAAAACTTAACTGTGATAAACTTTACATTTATTGTCATAGCAAACGTAGTTTTCAGAATTAAACTTCTGAAATATTTGCATTCACAGATAGAGTGTTAAAAATTAGCAACATTTCGAGTACAGAATGTGATTTTTTTAATTCTTCAATTCTGTAAAATTTATATTTTGTGTATACGCGGTTTTCGATATCGGCTTGTTATATGAAAAACATATTATACTCATTTTTCACAGGGATATGTGCTACCGCCTACAAGATTCTCTCTCTAATACTCCAAGATAGACTTGTCCCTTTCGTCGAAGCGGTAGTTGGAAATACCACACAAAGTGGAATTTGTGTAACAATATACAGTAAAGAGGCGAATGAGATCTCTAAGACCTAAAGCCTCTATAAATAAACGAAAAAAAGATAGTTGGAAACTACTAGAGAGCATTCCGAAACGGACAATCAACCACTGACCAGATGTTTAGACACGATACGCATACGATAGCATAATCAGGATAAAACTGTTCAACGCAATCAGCTCATTTGAAATCTAGGTCAAGCTTACCTGGCTTATAAGAATGACAATGACCACCATCACATGCCAGGTGAAGGTGGATACAAAACACTCAGGGCCCTTTGCTACAATCAAGGGCCTGCGCTAGGATGATGTACAGATAGGTGATCGCACCTTCGAAGTCGTCCAAAACTTCACTTATCTATGGTCAAAATTCAGCACCGATTACAACATTGAATACCCAAGGATGCTGGCTGCCAACCGGTCATGATTAAGTCTGAGAAAAATTTTCCACTCAAACTACCTATCGCGACGGACGAAGCTGAGACTGTATAGAACCTTTATAATCCCAGCACTCACATACGCCTCTGAGACATGGACTTTGATCCAAAACTGACGAAACCCTCTTAGCCGCTTTCTAAAGAAAGATGCAAGAAAGATGTGTGGAAGGACAATGGAGGAGACGCTACAATGACGAGCTCTATGAGCTGTACGGAGCTCGCCAGGCTCCGGTGGGCTGGTCATTAGAATGGCACCGGATGACCCAACCCGAAAAGTCCTTTTAGACCGTCTACATGGACAGAAGAGGTGTGGTAGGCTTAAACTGAGATGGAGTGATAGCGTTGATGCCGGGATATTGGATTGACAGACGACGAAGCTAGACCGTGAGCGGTATCGAGAATTCTTGCAGCAGGCCAAAACCGCGAAGCGGTTGTAGCGCCTGATAAGTAAGTAAGTAAGATTCATCAAAATTTCCAATTTTTTTTTGGGTTGTGTCTCACGTTCATTAGTCATACGGAATGAACAAAAAATGATAAGAGTTTTTTTTATACTAAAACAATAAACTGTAATAGTAGCGATTGAAGCTTTGTTCTTATAATAAGCTGATCATCAAATACAGTTTTTACGCTGTTGTTGCGACCTGCAACAAGGGTTGCGTCCTGCAGCAGTTTCTTTCAATACGAGTCTCGAGCACGACATCCACGACATTTATTTTAACCCAAATTGGCTTTCTTTTGTTATTTTTGTCTTTGATTTTTTGGTATCTCGTCGTGTTAGTTGGAGCGTTAAAAAAACCTAAAGTTGATTGCCATTTAAATGGAGCGGCTAAGGTAAACGAGACATACTTGGTACCAAGAGAAATCTCTTTAAGAAACCTAGTTTGTCTATCAAATCTTTTCAAAGTTTGTCTATCAAATTCGTTTCAAAGATTTGGAAGCAGTACATGATTTCAATAAACCATAAATAAATGTTTTAAACTCGAAATGATATTCTTTATCTGGTGGTTACAAAATTACTAAAATTTGGAGCAACTATTTAACTGTCTACTTCAAATGGCACAACGGAGTCGAGAGGTTTTTGTTGCGTCCTTCAACAAGGACTGCGTCTCTCACACGCATCTCTTCTCGATCGCTTCGTGCGTTCAAACGGAATCGACGACTTGAACCGTTTTTAACAGTTTTGGTTTTTCGTTTCTGGTTTTCTAGACTTTATGTTAGTAGTTCAACAATTAGTCATCAGTTGCGTGTGAGGAGGCGTGCGGGATGTGCTTCCCGGTTCTGCCATATGAATCATCTGGGTCAGATATATAGGAAATATATGAGAGCTGTATTAGAGAGTTTGTTGAAATGTTGTTTCATTTGTAATTGTTTCTTGAACTCTGAAACGTGTAAGTTCCAGCTGTTCTAATGCCGTTTCTACGACTTAGAACGAAATCGTTATCAAACGTAATCCTCAATGTATTTATTTTATGTACAACGAACACCCACTGAAAACAAATGAGTTAATTACTAAGAAATTGCAATTGAATCATGTAAACTACAATTCACCTATGAATATTTTTGTTATTTTTTATGTAGCAATCTAGAGCAGTAGACTATTGCAATTGACTATCGCCGTCAGCATTTTCCGTATTACAAGACACAAATAATTGCTTACTTGAAATGGGGTTCTTAAAGAATCTGAAGGATGCAAAACGTCATCATCCGCTTCTGCTGCTGAGGCTAACGAAGGACCGGAAGATTGTTCAAATTCAAACAAAATGAAATGATGATGTTTGTAGTAAACCAGTAACTTGATAAATATATTTTAAACTGTCCAGAATAGAAAATGAAGATAGTTTAAAATAATAGAATGAAAAGTTAGAAAGCAGTATGTACATAGGGATGATTTTATATGACCTTCTACACAAGCTTGATTAGAAAGAAAATTTTGAATTAACCTAAATTACAATATGGTTAGAGTGTTTTTTGACAAAGATTTTTTTTTTCCAAATGTAGACCAATATTACAATTTTGTTATTATATCCACGTGATTACCATGTAAGTACACGCAAGCCAATATAATCTCATCGTTAAACTACATCAAATGATTTTTTTTATAATGTTGTACCGAAGAAAGGTGAGATGTCTATCGGCTAGGTTAGAGCGTCTCAAGCTCAAGTTCACGAGACTTGCAACTTGGCGGTTCCTTTCGGTTTATCCCGAACCGTTTTTTATTACGTTGTACCGAAGAAAGATGAGATGTCCATCGAATGGATTACATTTTTTTAACGGTTTTTTTAGCTGAATTTTACATGAAATATAATTATCGCGTAGGAAACCATACCATTTCTTTATATTCAAGTTAACTATAGTCTTAACCTACTTAAATGGAACAACTTTACTTTGTATAACGAAACAGGTCTATGGGAAAGTGAACGATCTGACACATGTACAGAAGCAGTACTGATCGTGTTAACACCTTGAGCGATACGCCTTATTTATATTGCTTTCCGTTCTGCTGGCAACTCGTCGCCTCCGTCGTTGTCAACGGGGGAGGGCGAGCGAGCGGTACATGCCATGTCTGTATTCTTTTGATCAAATTTAAAACTTTAAAATGTGGTCAAAACAATGTGAAACTCAGCAGCTTCAGCTTATGTGCTGATAAAAAATCCTTAAATGTTTTAAACTAAAATTGAAATCGGTGCTAAAGCTTTGGGGACCGCACGGGATGGCTTCGCGGGTCGCACTTTGGAGACCCTTGGTGTATACGATAGCGGCGCCGGTCTTCACACGGCAGGACCGGGGTTAGAATCCCGGCGGACCGGCTCCCCGTACGTAGGACTGACTATCCAGCTACGGGTATAACTAAGTCACAGAAAGCTAGCATTTGCTAGCAGGCCAAGACCTACAGAGGTTGTAGTGCCAGAGAAGAAGAAGAATCACAAACAGTTCTTTTTTGTTCAATATTCTTGCTATGAATAAGAAGCTGTTAATCTCGTTTTCTCTATCATAGTTGAATCAATCGGCTTGTGATGAATACGTTAAAGCTGTTATAGATAAACTATAGAAACAAACAACCGTAAAAATAATAATGTAAATTGATCATACTGACCGTTCCAGATTTTTTCCTTCCGATAAATAGCTTTCATCAACATTATCTTCCAGGTGTGCTAAATATTAAAAGCAGAAATACACTTTTATATACAGTAATATACATAGATCATCTAATTTATTCAGATGTTGTATTGATTCAGAGTTTAGTGCCAAATCTGTCTTAAAATTACCAAATTTGCTTTAAAAATTTCTACGGCAATCAAGCCCTTTTCCGGATCAACGAGTAACGGGTGTGTGAACAAACAAAATTGTATAATATATAGCAAGATGCTAAAACGTATACGTTTAGGCGTATTTTGTATAGTGACGAACAAATTTTCTCAAGAGAGGGATGTCTTGAGTCTTTTACCATTGATTTAAATTAAAATAAATCATATTTTGCATGCGGACCATGCAAAAATATTGTTGCGCCCAATATTATGCAATGTGCATAGCAGAGCATCAGGTTAAATAACTGTTACAAGAGGATCTCTGAAAAACTGTACAACCTACAAAGTGAGTGACAAACCTGTTAATTTTTTTTACAAAAAGCAATTTAAAGAATCCGTTATTGAAGATATTACAATAATGTTGATACACTCTTTACGAGTGATTGTGTAAACGCATAAATCAATAAGGCATTTCTCATCGAACATGATGACACCTTAATTAGGGCGTTACGTTCGGTATTCCATTATGGACATGTGCCCAGGAATTGCTGAATGTCATTTTCGAGAAAGAGCTAGCTGAGCTGTTGCCACCTGACGATAGCCAAAGCCGGTAAGATACGATGGTACGCCGGTAAGAACTCAAGCCTCAGTGAGAAGGTGCAGTCACGTACCCATCCCGAGTATTGATAGCCCTAAAAGACTATATAAATTTGAATTATTCAACAATCTACAATATAGTCTACGCTGTAAGCTGGCTAGGGTTTGCCTATGATAACTATCGCTTGTCTCTGTGCCGCATCGGACTTTCCGGGTGCATATTCATACTGTATTATTTGAAATCTGAGAGAGATTGGAAATGTTGGAAACACTGAAGCTTGTTCGTGATTACCGTACCTGGATTTTTCAAAGGATTTCTGAAGGAGTGACACTTACATGTTAGTAGCAGACGTTGGAGCCTTACCTTGGTTAGAGATACCCTCCAACCCCTTGAAAATGAACGGTCCTAAGGGATTCCACTCGTTTTAAATAATGACAATACGATTTATAAAGGTTAAAAGGATTCACTATTCAAAAGGATATCTCTTTGGTTTGCATGATCATACTCCTGCGGGTGACAACTAGCTTTTGTTAAGGGTTTGAATTTCTTTTTTAACTTGACGTGACGTGACCGCAGCCATAGCTGATCCTGCAGTTTTCCATGATTAGCTACGGCTAGGCGAATAAAGATGGCGCTAATGGTACTACCGTTTCCGATTACATTCAGAACGCTATGGTGGGCATTGAAATCGCTCTCAATCGCATGTTACATGGTAGAAAAGTCTTCGATACTGAGGATGGTAAACAGAATTGCTAATATACAAGATTTTATGTTCCTCAACATTACAGCCAGCGTTGTCTTGCTTCTTCTTCTTCTTCTTTCGTGGCCTGCCTCTAGGGAGCACGTCTAATAGACATGGCCTGGTGTCTAATCCGTTTCCAGGAAACTCGGTCCATGGCTGCACTCCTCCATCCCCGGCTGCATCCGATATCCCTCAGGTTTGACTCCACTTGATCCAGCCAACGAGCTCGCTCTACGCCTCGTGCCGAACGGGTCGCTGACGAGCACCTTCCTGGCAGGGCATAAGTCCGGCATCCTCATCACGTGCCCCAACCAGCGTATCCTTCCGGCTTTGACGACCGTCAGGATGTCTGCATCGTCAAACAGCTCAGCTAGCTCGTGGTTCATTCTCCTTCTCCACACGCCCTGCTCGCACACACCGCCAAAGATAGTCCGTAGCACCCGCCGTTCGAAAATGGCGAATGCATTGGCGTCCTCCGCCAGCATAGTCCAGGACTCGTGCCCGTAGAGGACTACCGGCCGTATCAGTGTGCGATATATGGCGCATTTCGTGCGTTTTTGGAGTCTTCTGGATCTCAGGAGTTTGTGGGGTCCGTAGTAGGCACGATTCCCCTGAACAATGCGCCTTCGGATTTCGCTGCTTACGTTGTTATCCGAAGTTACGATCGTGCCAAGGTAGCAGAACTCCTCTACTACCTCGAGATCGTCGCCGTCAACTAATACTCTGCTTCCGAGTCGTGCTCTATCACGGTCAGAGCCTCCGGCAAGCAGGTACTTTGTCCGTTGTCTTGCAGTGCCTCAAATTAAATTTTAATGCACAATAAAACATTTCGGAATTTGCAGAAAATTAAATTAAATTTTACTGAACAAAAAAATATTTAGGAATTTGCAGTGCACCGTAGCTCAGCACATAGAATATCTCTTAACAGTTTCAGACGCGATGTTAATCGGTACTGCTGCTGTGTGCGTGTTCATCTACAAACTAGAGGTGCAGGAATTGGCTCAATCAGATTGCTCGTATCTTTTCAAACGTTCCTTTGGTCAGCGTCAGCGTAAATTTTGGTAACATTTGGTGGCGGTTCCAAACGCTTTTTGTTTTTTGTTTGCGCTATGGTCCACACTCCCCTATTGTTTCCTTAATGCTGTATGCATGTTTGAACCATGCAAAAATGTTTGAAGCTTGATCAGTGGTGGATTTAGGCCCTTCGGGGCTCTAAGGATAGGCCCTGAACTGTCTGTAAAACGGGATGCCCCTTGCTAGTTGTGGCCCCCTGGTTCTTCCAAAGTACGTGAGCGGGAGGGAGAGGGGAGGGAGGTTTGTTTTAGTCATTTCGGGACCTTAGTTTTTCGTAGCCGAGGCCCTAAGCGGCCTCCTATTCCGCCCACCGTTTAATCCGCCACAGTTGCACAGTTCATGGGAATTTCATGGCCCCCTTCAACTTCGCCCCTCCCCCCCCCGCGGCTGCATAATCCGTTTATCGTTAAATCTGCCACTGTGCTTGATAGTTATGTTGTTAGCTTAATCTTAGCAATGATGAGCATGGCATTTGTTGAAACCTGATAAGCTTAGTCAAAACTTTAAAAGAGCATGGCTCTTCAAGCAGCTTAAAGTCAACTAAATGTTAAAACACTGAGAGAACGTTGAGACATGTACATTAACGACCGCAAGGACTAACGGATACTATACACATACAACGTTAAATTAACGACATACTACTTACTATACACACTTCTTCTCTGGCACTACAACCTCTGTAGGTCTTGGCCTGCTAGCAATTGCTAGCTCTCTAGGACTTAGTTATACCCGTAGTTGGATAGTCAGTCCTGCGTACGGGGAGGCGGTCCGCCGGGATTCGAACCCCGGTCCTGCCGTGTGAAGACCTGCGCCGCTAT
This sequence comes from Anopheles maculatus, assembly GCA_002091835.1. NCBI lineage: Eukaryota > Metazoa > Arthropoda > Insecta > Diptera > Culicidae > Anopheles > Anopheles maculatus. Next base: position 183,446 of record KZ061655.1, read on the forward strand.
CGTATACACCACCGGGCCGCCCCACTTACTATACACATACAACGTTAAATTAACGACATATAACAATAAACGAAACAGATGCCGGAACGGGAGTGGCGCACCTCTATGTCGAGTAACGTCCTAGCTTTAAGCGTTCTCACCGGGATGTTCAGGTTGATGCTGGAAAGCAGAGGCGGCTAGTCCGTCCGATTGTCAATAAGCCCTGCTTTGAAGGATTTCTGCATGTTACAGGCACACTGCCAGACCGAGAAGCACACAGCGACCTTTGGAATCTATCCATGGGATATTGGTTAGAATGGTTGACTAAGACTAAAGATTTTATTGTTAACAATGTGAACTATGACTAATTGTTATACGCGCTTTCTCAATAGCTAACAAAAGTGAATAATCGGATTCTTTCGATTACGCACCTTGATTTCATCAGTCAACACTCCTCCTCAATCTAGGTTGCTATCACCTCGGTGCAAACCCCTCAAATCGCAGAACCTTTTATGCTTGATCACAGCAAGAGGTTTTGTTAGAACATCGGCAACCATTTCTTCAGTTGGACAATACTTCAGATCTATTACCTTTTCTTCGCACAGTTGTTTGACAAAATGCAGTCTTGTCTCGATATGTTTCGAACGTTGACTCGTTCGCTCGGAGTTTGCAAACGATATACAACTTTGATTGTCTTCCAGGATAGTTACGGGTCCTTGACATCTTTCATCCAAATCTTCTAAAATATTTCGACGCCACAGCAACTCCTGGCTTGCCTCACTGAGTGCTACATGCATAATCCGTTTATCGTTAAATCTGCCACTGTGCTTGATAGTTATGTTGTTAGCTTAATCTTAGCAATGATGAGCATGGCATTTGTTGAAACCTGATAAGCTTAGTCAAAACTTTAAAAGAGCATGGCTCTTCAAGCAGCTTAAAGTCAACTAAATGTTAAAACACTGAGAGAACGTTGAGACATGTACATTAACGACCGCAAGGACTAACGGATACTATACACATACAACGTTAAATTAACGACATACTACTTACTATACACACTTCTTCTCTGGCACTACAACCTCTGTAGGTCTTGGCCTGCTAGCAATTGCTAGCTCTCTAGGACTTAGTTATACCCGTAGTTGGATAGTCAGTCCTGCGTACGGGGAGGCGGTCCGCCGGGATTCGAACCCCGGTCCTGCCGTGTGAAGACCTGCGCCGCTATCGTATACACCACCGGGCCGCCCCACTTACTATACACATACAACGTTAAATTAACGACATATAACAATAAACGAAACAGATGCCGGAACGGGAGTGGCGCACCTCTATGTCGAGTAACGTCCTAGCTTTAAGCGTTCTCACCGGGATGTTCAGGTTGATGCTGGAAAGCAGAGGCGGCTAGTCCGTCCGATTGTCAATAAGCCCTGCTTTGAAGGATTTCTGCATGTTACAGGCACACTGCCAGACCGAGAAGCACACAGCGACCTTTGGAATCTATCCATGGGATATTGGTTAGAATGGTTGACTAAGACTAAAGATTTTATTGTTAACAATGTGAACTATGACTAATTGTTATACGCGCTTTCTCAATAGCTAACAAAAGTGAATAATCGGATTCTTTCGATTACGCACCTTGATTTCATCAGTCAACACTCCTCCTCAATCTAGGTTGCTATCACCTCGGTGCAAACCCCTCAAATCGCAGAACCTTTTATGCTTGATCACAGCAAGAGGTTTTGTTAGAACATCGGCAACCATTTCTTCAGTTGGACAATACTTCAGATCTATTACCTTTTCTTCGCACAGTTGTTTGACAAAATGCAGTCTTGTCTCGATATGTTTCGAACGTTGACTCGTTCGCTCGGAGTTTGCAAACGATATACAACTTTGATTGTCTTCCAGGATAGTTACGGGTCCTTGACATCTTTCATCCAAATCTTCTAAAATATTTCGACGCCACAGCAACTCCTGGCTTGCCTCACTGAGTGCTACATATTCTGATTCCATCGAAGATAGTGTAACGCTCGACTGCTTACGACTGCACCATGAAACAGCTGCACCGGCAAACATGTACACGAAACCAGTAATTAACTTACGGGTTTGTATGTCACCAGCCCAATCTGCATCTGAATATCCGATCAGCTCATTTCCGCGTATATTGTCATACTTTATGCGAAAATCCTTTGTTGCCTTCAAATATCGTACGACTTGTTTTGCCGCAACCCAATCAGCTTCTGTCGGCAAACTCACTCTTCGACCAAGGATCGATGTAGCAACTGCCACATCAGGTCGAGAACAAACCACTATGTAGAGTAAAGCTCCGACAAGACTTCTGTACTTAGCCCCGTTAGAAAGCACAGGACTTTTATTCTCTTCTTTTACGTATCCGGATTCCATGGGGACTTTAGCTCCTTTTGCTTTACGTAGACCATATTTATCATTCAGATCTATTACCTTTTCTTCGCACAGTTGTTTGACAAAATGCAGTCTTGTCTCGATATGTTTCGAACGTTGACTCGTTCGCTCGGAGTTTGCAAACGATATACAACTTTGATTGTCTTCCAGGATAGTTACGGGTCCTTGACATCTTTCATCCAAATCTTCTAAAATATTTCGACGCCACAGCAACTCCTGGCTTGCCTCACTGAGTGCTACATATTCTGATTCCATCGAAGATAGTGTAACGCTCGACTGCTTACGACTGCACCATGAAACAGCTGCACCGGCAAACATGTACACGAAACCAGTAATTAACTTACGGGTTTGTATGTCACCAGCCCAATCTGCATCTGAATATCCGATCAGCTCATTTCCGCGTATATTGTCATACTTTATGCGAAAATCCTTTGTTGCCTTCAAATATCGTACGACTTGTTTTGCCGCCACCCAATCAGCTTCTGTCGGCGAACTCACTCTTCGACCAAGGATCGATGTAGCAACTGCCACATCAGGTCGAGAACAAACCACTATGTAGAGTAAAGCTCCGACAAGACTTCTGTACTTAGCCCCGTTAGAAAGCACAGGACTTTTATTCTCTTCTTTTACGTATCCGGATTCCATGGGGACTTTAGCTCCTTTTGCTTTACGTAGACCATATTTATCAATCACTCTGTTGATATAGCCTTCCAAGGATATGCTGTATACACCTTCTTCACAACTTATCTCCAAGCCAAGAAAATATCTTAAATCACCAAGATCTGTTATGTCGACTTCCTTCTTCAAATCACTGTATACCACAGAGATTTCCGCTTCATCTTCACAACCGACAATAATGTCATCTACATAAACTAACACATATACTCGTCTACCGTTCATTAGTTTTGTGTACAAGCAAGGATCCGCTACACTTTGCTTGAAAGCTATTTCACGAAAAAATAGCAGATTGCTTTAAACCATAAATACTCCTCCTCAAGCGGCATACCATGTATAGTTCTTCGTCAAGCTTACCATGCAAGTATGCAATTTTTACGTCGAAATGTTTAAGCTTGATGTTTCTTTTACTCGCTGTTGCCAATATAATTCGAAGCGTTGTATGGGAAGTTACAGGTTCGAAAACTTCATCATAATCTTTACCGTAAATCTGAGTAAACCCCTGCGCTACTAAATGTGCTTTGTACTTTGTCACTTCACCAGAGGCGTTTCGTTTCAACTTGTACACCCAACGGCAACCGATAGGCTTGCGGCCAGCAGGTAGGTTTACCAGCTCCTATGTTTCATTCACCGAATGTGAATTCAATTCATCTTCCATAGCTGCTTGCCACTCCGCTTTTCTTTCACAGCTTAGCGCATCTTTGAAATTCATTTCATTAGCAATCATTTCAGCTGAGAAAATTTCCTCTATTAACATTCTGGGAGGAATACCTTTGTTTTGTCGCGTTGAAACTCTGTTCATTTCTGATTGTTCTTCAAAATCTTGTTCATGGTTGGAATATGTTGAAGGTATCATTCAAGGAACATAGCTAACTCCTCCTGTTGCTGAAGATTCGGTACAGCCAACAGAACAATCAATTTTCTTTACACAACACATTTCAAAAAACTTAGCATCCCTACTAATCGTGATACGACACGTTTCGGTATTCAGAAATCGATAGGCTATTTGTCCTTCCGCGTATCCCACGAATATCAACTTCACAGATTTCTTGTCAAGAGCATGCCATTTTTCTTTTGGAATATGTACATATGCTTCACTTCCGAAAATTTTCAGATGATCGTACCGAGGTTACTTCCTATGCCACAATTCATACGGAGTAGTGCCAACAGCCGACGCTGGGCAACGATTTTGTAAATAGTTCGCAGTATTGATCGCTTCGCCCCAAAACCTTTTGTCTAAACCGGAATCAAATACCATACAGCGCATCATTTCTTTCAAATATCTATTCTTGCGTTCCGCCACACCATTTTGTTGAGGCGAATATGGTGCTGATGTTTGATGAACAATACCTCTATCCGCGAAAAAATGCTTCAAATAACTGCCGGAATATTCGCCACCACCAAATTGATTTTTCATCATATTACAAAATTCTTGAATCTTCGCTGGTGCTTCCGACTTATGCTTGAGTAGATAAACTACAGAGTATCGACTAAAATCATCTACGAAAGTGGCATAAAAACGATTCCCGCTTGGAGTTGCTACTTCTATGGGACCTCCCAAATCGCTATGTATTAGTTCACCAATTTCACTGGATCGGCTTGTCGAAAACTTCGGAAAAGAATCTCTGCTCATCTTCTCCTCACAACAAGGTTCACACACATGTTTCACGTCGCATTTTTGAATCATTCAACCATATCCAAGGGTTTCACTCACGATTTTCTTGATTGCATTCGAATCACGATGGCCTAGGCGGCGATGCCACGTGTGCTCACAGGAACCCCTATTCTCATTTTCAACCATATTTTACCGAATTTTACCACATATACCGAATTTTTTTTTCAAATGATATAAACCACCTTTCCGTTTGCCGATCAACATCACTTTGTTTTCCTTCAGAATTTTACATGTTGATTTTTCGAATAAAACACTGAAGCCTTGTTCTGTAATTTTACTGACGGATAGTAGATTACTCACAAGCGTTGGAACGTGCAGTACATTTTCGATAGTAACCTTCACTCGAGCACCTTTGTCGTTAACACCGCATAAGCTTGCGGAACCCATTCCAGCCGATTTGATGTGTTTCCCATCGGCTAAGCAGATGGTCGAATTTGCACTACTTAGCGCTGAAAAAATGGACACATCTTTTGTCATGTGAGAGGTTGCACCAGAGTCAAGGTACCAGCTTACCTCTCTAGCTCCCACAGCTGCGAAACACATTTCAATCTCTTCTGGTTTAGTAGTAGCAACACTAACCCGATCAGCAGCAACATTTGCCTTCGGCCTATTTTTCCGATCCTGCAACTGTTTCTTACAGTCCCGTTGATAATGGCCTTCGTTTTTGCAATAATGGCAAATCTTTCTTTTGTCATTCGCATTCAACAAACCATTTGATACCAGCGTTTTCTCCTCCTCTTCAACTTCCTGTGCACGCCGTCGGCCTTCGTCCAGCAGTTTTCCTTTCACAAAATCTACCGTCAGATTTTCATCTGGTCGACTTTCAAGTGCAACGATCAATCCGTCGTATGATTTCGGCAAGCTTGATAGCATGAGTGCTACGAAGGATGGGTCTTTAAGCTCTTCTCCAAGCGCTATAAGCCGCAGCCTCAATGACGCTAAATGTTGCAAATGATCTCCCATATTACCTCCTTCTGGCATCCGAGCAGCAAACATCTGTCGCATTACGTGAATCTTCGACGAAAGTGACGTTCGCTCATGGTATCCTTTTAGTGCGTCCCACATTTCTTTCGATGTTGTCATTTGTATCACATGGACGAGTTGTGAATCCTCCAGTGCCAAACCAATCAATGCCTGTGCCTGCTCGTCGTTTGAAATCCATTCTGCACTTGGGTTTTCCGGCTTCGATTGAGTTACCACTTGCAGCAATTTCTCTCGTGTAAGGAAAAGGCGCATCTTGAATTTCCAAATTCCGTAATTTTGATCGTTCAATTTTTCAATTGCCACCTTTTCAGCCATTTTGGTAATTGATCCGTTTTCAACGTGGTCTGGGCCCATAACCTATTGGTTAGAATGGTTGACTAAGACTAAAGACATTATTGTTAACAATGTGAACTATGATTAATTGATATACGCGCTTTCTCAATAACTAACAAAAGTGAATAACCGGATTCCTTCGATTACGCACCTTGATTGCATCAGTCAACATGGGAGCCCTGCAGGAAGGAAAAGCAAACCTCGTGAACATTCGCTGGAAGGATTCTAGACACGCTTGATGTTTCAGGAAGCCTACGATGTGCTTCTGTAGGCTGTGGAAGTTCAGCTCATCATCAAGGTCCTTGACACAGCGTTTGCGGTCTACGACAGTATTATTCGCCCTGCGCGGTCTGATAAAGGTGGTGGCAACGAATCCCAGGCAAAACTCGCGTAAAATCGTTTAGGTAGACCACGAAGACGGCCCGGTGTTAGATGCGACAGCGGCGCCGGGCTTCACACGGCAGGACCGGGGTTCGAATCTCGGCGAACCGCCTCCCCGTACGCAGGACTGACTATCCAGCTACGGGTAAAATCTAAGTCACAGAGAGCTAGGTACGGTGACGCGTGTCATTCAAGTGCTAAAATAACGAGCAGTAGATTAACTGCATCGGCGTGAAAACCGCATGAACCTAGCAAAATAGCTGACAGGTTGACGTCACTTGGGGCTTCTAGCGGCAGGGAGAATGATAGAAAATACTGCAGGCGAATCACCCAGGCGCATCACCACACGCGACGTCCTTTACGCCAGACAATCACTCTTGTTCTCATTCGCCACTTACTATTCAGCCACGAATGGTGCGACGAGACGGGGCGAGAAACGATTTTCTTGTCCACAAATGGTTGAGTGCACAACGCTCATAAATAATTATTTTTAACTCAAATAACTATATTTCAGCCCGCTCGTTGACAGCTCGACGCGTAGGTCGGTCGCATTGGCATCCGCTGTTAATGCTTATTTGATCGATGACGGTCAACATGGGCGACGTAAGTTATAAAGTTAATGATAGCGAGTGTACCGACACGATCGTGATCAGTTCAGAGGAACATCGGATGCAGCCTGGGCCGTGTGTGTGTGTGTTGGACGCTTGACAGCTTGGCTCATGGGTTACAAATTATACGACCGAACGTTTTTGGAAGTGTGGCATTCAACCAGACACGGCTGAAACGAGTGCATATGCGGACCACAATGGTAGTAATAAATATTCATCAAACAAACCGTAGAATGGGCCTTAATCCATTACCGAGCACAAATGTGTGTGTGTGTGCGTGCTTGATTAACGAGCGCTCCCAAGATTGCGGAGAGCAGAAATTGAGAAGTCACGTAATGAGCGTTAAGACGATAGGGAAAGGCTCATAAACACGTCTGAAACGGTGGCATCTCAAGCCGGCGTTGCCTGTTCGGTTACTGCAGCAGGGTCTACATCTGATACGTTAAAATCGTCTTTACTTAATCGAATACATCAATCTCTGTCACCGAAAACAAAAGATTTTCGAAAAAATTATAGGAAATGTATTTGTATGTATGATTCAAAATATATTATTAAATAAGTGCACATTCTGTACAAAAGTAACTATGCTAATTCATGGTGGTGATACCATAATGTCGCTCCGAAATGACTGCACACCGCGACAGCGCGGCCATCAAGAGTTCTTTCAAATGCATAATTATCTAACCCATCACCAGCAACAGTTAATGCCGGTCGGATGGTGTTTTTATGCATCTTTGAAAGGAACTCGCACGTCCGGGAGGTCATTTAAAACCACAGTGTTGAAAATGCGATCGTAAAGTAGAGAGTTAAGCGATGCACGTGATCGTCTTGCCGTTCCCATTGGAGTGTGGAGGATTTTCGTGTCTAGTCGTAAATCTACCCGCAGCATCCGAGGACAGCTCTAAAACATCACCAAACACCCATAGTATACTTGCATACGAGATTTAAAAATCGTTTCGTTAACGAAAGAAACAAAACAGGCGAAAGGTGATGCTTATGATGACTCTCTTACGAATGCGCGCCATTGCTCGGTGAGGTTTGGTCGGATTTAACAGAGCCGTTGCCCCCGGCACGATATATGTGATCGTCTTGATATATGATTGGGACTGTATGTGAGTGTTTTGGGCATGCTGTCAGAAATGCTACGTGCCACAATCTAAAGTCATAGCAAGCGTACGGATAGCGTGTTACAAACTAAACGCTGGTACATGTCTCGTATGACGATCTATGGCAGAAGGTGCTTATAGGAAAATTGTATGTTCGTGTTTTTTAAATACTCCTGTTTTATAAAACTATTGTACACTCATTAGCAGATGAATCAGCATTGGCTCGATCCCCCGCAAATGCATGAATAATGTCGGCTGCCGAGCCACGGATCATTAAATATTAATGCATCATTTACATATAAATACACTTTAAATAATTTATTAAACTT
>KZ061655.1:194430-240925 GCA_002091835.1 Anopheles maculatus
TGACACCGTGGTTTTAATTTTGTCCTTCACTTTGATTTATCGTCTCTGCTCTCGAGATTTTCAGCCGCACCAGTCTCTCCACCGTTTGCACGGTGTCTGCCTGTCCTGTGTTGAAGCTTTTCGCTTAACCCAGCCACCGCCACCTTACACCCGAATCTGCCAGACGCAGCGAAATGTGCATTCCGCGATATTGCTAACCATCCGGTCCGACATTCAGAACATTTAAAAAACTTGATTACGTTTATGCTCTGGCATTTCATCCCTTTGCACTGACTGCTGCTGCTGCTGCTGCGGCTGCTTCTGGTGCGCTTGTTGGCCACTTTTACGACAGCTTTTACGACTTCCCAGGAGAGTGCACACCAACACGCGCGCACAGACCACGGGGCTGCTACGTACGTCGCAACGCACTCTCGCACTCCCGAGTCTGGCCAATCTCTCGCCGGGCTTCACAATAATCAAGATTTATTTGTGCATGTTTTTCCGCCCGTCATTATATTCGGTCGAGTTTGAGCGTGAAGAATTAAATGATTTATGGTTCAATATCGCGTATAAATTATTACCGTGCGCGTTTTTTGTTGTTGTTGTTGCCCGTGCTGGAATACGATCGCTTGCAGCCTTAGACGAGTTGGGATGGTTGCGCTGCCAAGAGGTCGTGTATGAAATTGCTGCCAGTCAGCTTACCATTCCGCCCGTGGGGTGAGTGGTTTTGATTTTTTATTTCATCATGCTTTAACTTTTTTGTTGAAAGCATATTGTTATGCCAAATGCAGTGGATGGTGAGCACAATAAATAAATAAACACAAAACAATATTGTGAGCCGTGCCAAATAGGTCGATATGCAATTGCAAACGAAAATAGTGAATAATGAATGTTATAAATGTTAAAAAGCGATTCTAAAATGAAAATGAAAATAAAACAATTTGTATGAAAACCAACGTATCCTCGGGTTCTATCTTTAATATAAAAAAAAAAACAGATGAAGATTCTGCATGATTTTAGTTCTTAAATGGATTTTAAAATCCCACCATTCCGTAGCTGCCTTTAAGTGCCATTCCGGTACGAAGCAATAATCGGGATCGTTTGCTCTTTGTGTAATGTTGGTAAAATTTTCTGATGGTGGGCTTTGAGAAGGAAGTGAAGAACAATATTATCCAAAGAAGACATAAAAAAAGGTTTCGTTGGATAATCTTACCAACGGAAGCCAGGCACTTTTGAGTGCAATAGGAGATTTCAATAAGAAGAAAACAAAAAACAAACACAATCCTCTGCCAAATGAACAACGGAAAAGAAATAAGAAAAGACATGTACGTACGGCTACTTGTTGAGCCAAGCTGAATATTTTTGTCCTGGCATCATGCCACACGCTGTACCTTTTTCACGACCATGTTGTGCTTAGGTCGGTCCTGCCCTGTCTTCCGCTTTACAGTGTGAGCGTTCTTTTTTTTGTTCCTTCATCCTATCGTGTTATATCCTCCGTAGAGCTGTCACTGTCGACGGCTCTTTCGTCGCCATTTCACGGCTGAACGAACCCACAAATTCAGGTAGACACGATCCCTTTGTGTCAACAACAATAAACTGACAGAAAATGTCACGAAAGATAGACGTAATAATAATGTGAAATAAGGGAGTTGAATGCGCCACTTCAGGCTAATTACTAATCCCCTTGTTGAGCAGGCATTGGGAAATTGTTTGCGTGCGTGAGTAAGTGTGACGAGGTGACGTGCAGTTGCGGTACGGTTCGGGTGCGTGTGTGTGGCAAAGGAAATAAAACGTCCCTGGCGAATCACTCCGTCTGGTAACATAAATGACAGGAGGTCGTCGGGACAGAAATTCCTGTCGTTTTATGTCATTTCACCAGCTTTATGCCAGCGGTAGCGCGAACAAATGTTTACTCTTTGCGGTAAGTAGCGCATAAGGGAAAGGTTGTTGTGTGTGAAGAGTGAAAGTGCCGGGACCGAGCAATGGGAAGGTGCGGACGTTCGACACCGTGGTCCATGTGTGTATGTTGCGCTGCCTCGAATAAATGGAAAGCGGATGAATGTGAATCTTTTAAGCCAGCCAGACCGTTGCGCACTCCGCGACATATAAATGGTTGTTTTAAAAGTCGCCAGAATTGTCACTCTGTCTGACAATTTAGTAAACGGCGATCACAACGAAAAGTTAAACAAACGGCACCCGGTGGCAGGGCGGACGAGATGCAACATGCTTTGCCTTAATGCACTCGCCCATGGAATGCACCGGGTGGTGCGCTGAAGCTTCCAAACACAACACGCAAATAGAGAGATAAAACAACTGTTGTAAAGAATGAGTTATGGACAGTTCAGTTGAAAGCGTTGCATGCGTTAAGACCGACAGTAAAACGAGCAAACGAAACGATCTAGCGAGAATTAGTCTTGGGTCAGCGCTTGTAAAACGATAGTGCCAGTTAGTATGGTGCGTTTGTGTGCACGTGAGTCCTCAATGCTCTATTTGTTTCATTTCTAATTGCTGACGAATGTTTAGGGCACAACACTCCGGATTGAACAGTCGATTTTATGTTAACAAAATGCTCTATTGTTTTCTTGCGGATGCTGGGTGTGTGCCTTGCCCGCTAGACATTTGTCGTGCTGTCAGTGTCGCGCTAATGGGTCCAAAATAGAGCATACATCCGCCCTCATGTGTCTTCTTACGGATAGATAGTAAAGCCGGGTATTTGGCGCCTCTTATGGGAATGAGAGCCATCCTGAAAAGGCGATGCCAGACGCCAGGCCGAACATGGAAGAGCAAAAGGGATGAGAAAAATGGGAACGGGCAGGAGAAGGACGGAGGCGAAGTTCTAAGATATGACTAACAAGATAGAAAATTACTCAAAAAAGCTATTTCAAAACAAGTCACTCCAAATTAGACACTGCTGTCCAAATCCCTTTAGGATCAGCAAAAGCGTACCACACATGCACGATCGCAGCAAATACATAGAGGGCGAAAAGTGAAGCACTCGAGCATGCTAGAGAGCCGCTGATTTATTATACCGTCATGTGTCATGTGTGTAAATGTACATTGTGTTTCTTTCTTTTTTTTTTCGCCTAGCTTTCTGGGAATACACCACGGGACGATAAGAACTAACGAATGAACGAACGCGGGAAAGATGCTTCAAGCATCTGTCATCCCGCACGACGGTGACAGCGCCATGACATAACGAAGCACCCGACTGCTACGATGGTTGGTGCGTTCTCGTGCTAGAAAACGTTCTGCCGCTGATGTGCGCTTTACATTGCGCGAGTGGCGACGTTTAGGGCCGCGAACAAAAAACAAGTCAAACAACCAAAAGCCGAGCAATGCAGCATGTTCCCAAAGGCATTTGAATGCGAGCTAGGATCGGCGGATAGACGCTGGATGATGGTTGAATGATTCGTGGTATCTGTCTGCCTTGCTTGCTGCCTGCCTGTTGACTTCTCGGAGCCGCGCGGGAATAGACCGTTGGGAAATCGGATATCGTGGCTATGCAGCTGAACTATGCACCGAATTAGTGATAAATTTATTGCCCATTTCCTGCGAGCTGCGTGTTTGCGTGTTCGGGTCGGTTCGGTGGCAGGAATCCGGATAAACCACTGCAAGATTTACCGCCTTTAGCATACCAGTTCCGTTAAAACGAGAGAAACGGCTGCTTAGCAGACTCATCAATCGTTTCGAACTGCGTGAGTAATGAATGTGAACATTTAAGTTTATGGACGGGTCGTGTTTTGAACTGTTTCTGCTGTCACAATATTGCAACACATTCTTTTTCTGTTCCTTCACATGCGTAAAGTTGTCTTGACACTTTTTTTTATTGCACCCCGTCGGTACTATTCGACGTTCATGGACATTCTTCGTTCTTGCTGTAGGTCTGCTGTACGTGAATTTACTAACTTTTAATTGTTATTAAATTTTTTGGTATATTAGTTGTAGTCGAGTCACTGATCGTGATCGGGAAGGGACGTGTGATATTTGCGCTGTGTGTTGCACGGTTGGCGTTCAGTTAGTTACTGTTTGTTCTTTGTCAATAATTACATCATTCATTAGACGAGTTCATTCATAGCTGGTTCAAATTCCAGCATAGGTTTATGTACAAATTTATTTAAACTGATTACGCAGGACTGACTATCTAGCTACGGGTAAAAACTAAGTCACAGAGAACTTAAGCTAAGATCTCACGAGGTTGTAATGCCAAAAGAAGAAGAAGAAGAAGAAAAAGAAGAAGAAGAAGATTTAAGATATGTATGTAAATGCAGTAGTAACTACAGCTACTGCTAAAAAAGTTTCCTAAATTGTTGCTTTTTTGTTACAAAAATTATACCTTATTTATAATTTGCGGCTTTGCGGCAGCGATTCTTTCGTTAAAGTTAATGTAAATAGTGTGTAGCATTCTTGACTACAAATAAGGATCATTGAGAAACTGCTACAGTCAGTGGTGGATATGGCGTATTTTGTGGTGGTATTCGATGCGATTTTTTTCATTTACATGGCTCAACGATCTGTTAAGACATGCCGGTCATTTAATAGCTAATTAGACTTATTAGTACCAGGTAGTTCCTTAGTCAGTGCAGACGGGATTTGAAAACGGTCTATTTCGTGTGAAGAACGGCGTCATTTCTGCCCCACCATTTAACACATCTTTGTCGTAATTTACCCAAATTACTATTCAATTGAACATTCTAAAAATTTTCACATAGGCCTATAACTATCAAAACAAGTCGATTCCTCGATCGTAGTCGTATACAACGGATCTGTAAAATAAATTAGATGTCATATCAAGTATATGGTCATCAACGATCCACTCAACAGAAGGCTTGCATATCCATGCAAGTAGTAACTTACAATTATCGTAGTTTGCAATCTGTCAAATAGTAAATCATGAAAATGTAAATAGTACACATACAATAGTTATTATATAGTTCCAATAAAAAGTATACTTACTTTAGACGAGAATGAAAATAAATCTTAATTTCGAATCCAGCGATCCAGAAGAATTACAATTTTTGAAGTTTAAATAAAATAGCTTAAAATTTACCATAAAATGGTTTGTATTTTTAAGCCCTTAGTGATCAATCAATACTCCTTCTTGACTATAGAGTTGGTGAATAAGCTCCTCCAAAAAAAGGTGCTATTGATTGTTGCTGAGGTCAGTTAGTTTGAATTGCTGAGGGTCAGTCTCTGAGATGGACTACGACCGGTTGGACGCAACAAATCAGTTAAATTGTTAATCCGTTCGTTTCATAAGGTACATAATACACTTGAGATTTGGGTGAAGGCATTACAATGCTAAGACACGTGTGTACTGCGCTTCAACTTCAATTGGTCGTCTGAAAACCAAACGAAAATCATTGCTTTTGTTGAGGTACGTTTAATGTGAGCACGTTAATCATACGTGTGGTGATTGTCGGGAAGCAAATAGTTAAAAAGACAGTAATCGATCGATTTGAATGTAGACCTTGTATAAATACGTTAATAAAATGCTACTACTGTCTTCGGTTGTGCACTGCATATTGAGTTGGCTTTGAACCATTGAGCATGGCATTGATGTTTCCTGCTTTAGGACATTGTGAGGTGAATTTGAAATTGGTGACGCTCGGAGTGGGTGTTAAAAGAATATATCAATCATGATGGAAGACAACGGTTTGATCACTATTGTTGGATGTAAAAATCGTACTCGTTTGTCCTTTATATGTTGATTGTAAGGCACTGCATAAGGTGGTGACAATATGGTTCAATTCGAGTCGTGATGAAGTATTTCGTATAAAAACAAATATGATTTGGCCCTTTCGTATGTAGCCGTAGTGTATGAATGTATGTGTGTAGTTCACTTTAACTACTGTTCATTGTTCATTCCCACGAACTAGACTAAGTAATAATTTATACATTATCGACCATTCAAAATTAAAAAAAAAAATGTGCTTGATCTTGACTTCAGGTCTTTTATACGTTGCCCCATGCGTGCGGTGTATAAACAAGCGGAACTTTAAAATCAATACGTTATCGTTTCCGGCTTGTTTGTGCTAGCTATCAGTACAACTTAATGTTTTTTTCTTCAATTTATGAACTGCGAAGAGAATTATGCAAAGAATAACAGATCGCAAATGATGATGCTACAATATTAACGCGTCGTTTGTAGTTCGGATCGTTAGTCAAGCGCTACGGCGGGATCTTTGCTGCCCGGGACTGTTGATGTAGAGACAAAGATACTGCGGCCCGCCGTGAGAGTAGGCGTTAAAAGGTATTAATATTTTTTTCGTAAACCGCTGAGTAAATAACCCCACCAGCAGGGTGTGGAATCGTTAACGCGTACTCGAAACCTGCCCAAAACGATCACACACCCCGTTGCTACGGAGGATCGCGGCCTCTGAAAGGAGTACGGGTAGAACTGTAAAATATCGTTCACACCCAGTGTGTGTTAATCATTTCGCCCCAGAAGCGAAACTCTATCTGTCAAAACACAATCTCTTTACGCCGGGGCGTATATCGTTTGATCTGTTTATTGATTTTTCCGCCGTTCTCAGCGTGTGTACCATTGAGTTGTTTCCCAGCGTACCTCCCCGGTGTCCCGAGCCGTTTGCGGCCGTTTGCCACACATGTACACATTTTCGGCTGTGTGGTAATGGTTGCCATTCATACCGCCCAAGAAACGGGTTTAGTTAGTTATGTTTACAGAGTGCGCATTAAGGTTGCAGTTTTTCGGCGGTGCTCCCGTTTGAAAGTCAAAGTAAGATGTATAACGTTCCATTATGGAACCAGGAGAGAAGATTACCCACGAAGTGACAGAAGCTGTCGATGGTGGGCGAAAAGAAAACGTGATCGACCGTAAGCTAGAAGCTAGAAGGTAGGAAACATTATCCGTCGTCTCCGTTGGGCACATGGGGTTGGTGGTGGTAGTAGTGGCGCATGTGTGCCTGGCTTAGCAAGCTTCACTTCGTTCGGAGCGTATATTCAGCAAAGGCAGGCCGCGCGTACAAACATCATATGTGTGCAATCAAATTTTCGACGGAAAGTGAGGATGAAATACATTTGTTTACTTGGCCGTGGCACACGCGGCCTCCTTTGATCCCGATCTCCTATAAGCAAGTATTTTAACGCGTACGCTCCAGCCCGCTTCCCGTGGATCGCGGGAAGCATTGCCAAAGATACCGACACGACCGGACGTTTGCGTTTCTGTCAATGGAGGGTTCAAAGACGGGCGCCGGAAGGCGGCATCGCAAACAAAGCACGAAGAGAAAGGAATGTATAATTAAATGATCCAGAATGCCAGTAGAGCATGGGACAGGAACAGCAAAGTACATAAACGAAAGTTAATGATCGGTGTTTACGAGAAGTGACTAACTGGGCGCGATTAAGCCGAAAACGATAAGATGAAATGAATCGTGTTTTAATGATTTATTATAGGCAATTTTTTGTTACGACCTACAGCATCTCGTTTGGCGAAACTGTAGCTATTAGCTTTATACGTTTCTTTGGTTTAAATTCGTTGCTCAGTTTCCTGCGCTTCCCACCACACCTTAGGATTAGTCGCTTTTTTCTAATGATTAAAGGAAACCAAGGAAACTGTTTTAAAATATGGAGTGGTAAAATAAGTTGGACAATTATCAGATGTCGTTATTTTCGCGTATAAAAATTATGTTTTTATACTACCCGAATAACAATTATTTATTGACTAAGAATGATTAAATAATTTTTGTTAATAAGTTTTTCTAAATATGATGATACGTTGCTTTTTTGGATGGTCATAGTGAAATAATAAAAAAAAAAAAAACAGAAAAGCTCCTTAATATATGTTTTTTAAATGAATTTCTGTTATGGCTTAGATGAGCTTTTGTGGTAATTGTGCAACTTCTTCAGATTCTGTAAAGATCATCACTTTCATAAGGTAAATGAGCGCATTTTGAATTACAATTGTGGGAGAATAAAGACTATAATAATTGTTTCCATAAAACAGAACAAGTCAATTATTTTTAATCATTTTGCTGGGAGTTCTTTAGTGTAAAGTAATTTCAATTGAAATGAAGCACAACTAATATACAATGGGATGGGAACCTGTATTTACTCCACTTAATGTGCCACTATCAAGTGACAGTTGATTGTCACTTTAATGATCCCTCAGGACACAGAGAGTTCTCATGAGGAACGCGAACTTCTCAATCAACTGTTGATTAGGACGGATCATCATAGGACGAATCCGTTGTAAGCTGTTTCAACTGTGGCAATAAGTGGCAATGCAAGTGGCAAGTTTCTAGAACTGCGTGTGCCGTTTAGGATTAGTAAATGCGTTAAGTTCAAAAACTTCAACATCGAACAGCACTTAATCAAGACACAGCTAAGCCATAGATATTTGTTGTTTTTCACCTCGAGAGCTAATAACTCTTTTGATTAGAGTTGCTTCATTGATTTGGAGGAAGCTAAAACTCGTAACTTAATCGGTGCAAGTTATGCATATGCAGTGCCTCACCAAAAGAATGGATCAGGCTGACCATCAACAAACATGATATGCCCGTGGAGAGTCAGTGGTTGGTTTTGTAAAATTAATCGATCTTCGGACCGGATGGCATCCAGCTGCAGAGAGCAGGGAGAGCCGAAGCGCTCCACTCTGCTAGTAAGAGGTGCGGATCCGAGTATATCTAGTAATTTATGGTTCATATATTAGCGAGTGAGGCTGGTGATTACGAAATTTATTTAATCCTCTTAGCCGACCAAATCGGCCCCCGGGCCTGTGGACATTCTGGCTGGCGATGGGCAGTGAAACACATTATTAATAGGCAATAATTTAGCTTCGAATTGGCTTTCAGGTCCGGTCGGCAATACTCAGCCGGAGCGACTTAATTCCATGCTAATGCTACGCTATTTGAGTGCTCCTAATCGAATGGCGGCCGTTTCTTTGATTTCACCAGCTCAAGCAACAGCTCCACTTCGAAGCAGTCGATCAGGCGCATCGATTATATGTGGTCGCTGCAGTTAGTCTAAAATCACCTGTCCCTATCGGACTATCGGAGGAGGGGGTTACGTTTTTGCCTCGCTGCAATCTTTTGCGGTCGGTGATGGGAGTAATACAATCTTTTAATAGAGTGCTCCGACAAGCGAAAATTGTTTTTATCCCTTTGGCACAGGCTTAGCTTGGTTTCTGGCCATTGTGTGAAAGCAAAACATCGTACGATACAGGATATTTGTTCTTGTGTGCGAGTTTTTTTTTTGCTGCTGTTGTTTCGCATTCGCAATCCCTTTCCATGGTTTATGTGAAATAAAAGATGAATCCATCCGTTTTTCCCTTCGTCCCGGCCGGGCCAGCCGTCACTCGTCATTCGAGTGATTTATGAGACAGCTTCAACACGTTTAGTTTAGAATCATTTGTTATCATTCATCACAAAACCGGAACAGCGCTTGGGAAGGCCGGACGAACAAACGGAACGAATGGACGAGCAGGATGGATGGTTGGACGGATGGATGGATGGCTAGATGGTGGATGCTGTACCACCGTACGTAGTACCACCGCTTGGCAGTGTGTGTATAGAATGTATAAATTATTGTAGCTCGTTAATATTTTTTCTTCACTCCATTCGTTTCAGTCTGGCTGGCGTTCGGTATGTTCTCCGTTTTTTTCCCCCTCTTTTCGTTCGCTGTTCTTTTATGATGCTTCCTTTGCCCGATTCCGTTAACGATTCCGGGGTGCATAATTAATGTTTGTCATAACGAAACATAGCGATAACAATATGTACATGACACCGTACTGAAAACTGATAACAATATGTCTGACAAGTTAGTTACTGATTATGTTTTGAGTGCTGCATCCTCGTTTCGATAATTTGTGCATTCGTTTGAAACCCGTTGCCCTCCGAAAACGCGATTACCGGAATGATTTACGTATCTTGCATGGAACGCTATTTGTCACACACAAGCGGTTGCGATCGCATTAACACGTGAAAGTTAAGTGAGCATAACTTTATTGGAAAAAAACCGCACCATTTAAATTAGTATCGGAGTAGAGAATATAAACAAGTACATATTAATCAATACAAAAATTCTATATTTAAGACCACTTTTACACATCAAGAAGTAGGCCATCGTATCAAATAGATCTATAGTCGGAGAGGACTTACGGTTGTGACATTTTGCACTTTTAAATTTGAATTCGCACAATGAGTTCTGCGTGTGGTTAAACTTATCGGGAGATGTTCATCTTTCTAACCAAAGAAAAAATTGATTGCGCAAAGCTAGTTTGCTGAGCTGTGCCGACACTTAATTTGGTCCGCAAACCTAAATAAAGTGATCGGGATCGTCTGAGATAGCTAGTGGTTTTTGACAAACCGCTCTACATCAGAGAACGTCGGATTGTTTTCCGATGCGGTTGCATATCAAAACAAAAACCAAACGGTGAACATTAAAATGACCGCAGCACATAGCTAGCGAACAACAACAATGGAATACCGGTACCCGTTTGAACTTGGCAAGTACTAAGGGGGGACGTTGGGTCCGAGTGCTTGCAAAGATTTATGATACAGCTGTAATCACGGTGGCACATTCATTCATAGCGCAAAAAGGTTCTGGTTTCACTCCCCTTGATTCGCCAATCTGATCGTTGTGCTAGGACACCCATACAAACATACTGTCTCTCTCTCTCTCTCTCTCTCTCTCTCTCTCTCTCTCTCTCTCTCTCTCTCGCTCTCTCGCTATGCATCTCTTTTTTGCTGTCTCGTGTTCTTAGCTTCCTTTTTTGCCTCGTTTCTTTTTCTGCTTTCCTTATCTCGCCTGGTCGAGATTTTATGTGTCGCCTTCCCTCTGCCTGGCTAGCTAGTGTTGTGTTGCTTTCATTTTCATCAAGTTTTACACCGAGCAGCAGCTTCGCCAAGCTGGCCCGAATAGCACGAGAGCGAAGGAAAAACGTGCTGAACTGAATAAAAACTATATAAATCACTGCCATATAATCCCCTGAGCTAGATTTATATCACTTTAGAGGTCATAAATCTACATTTTGTTAAAGTTATGCAAATTAAACCATTATATTGCTTTTTTGCATGGTGTTTGTACGCGTTTGGCGTTTTGTTTCTGCGCTTTGGCTGTGTTTTTCTCGCCACAGTTTCTTCGCTACTATTGGCGATCGTTCGTTGCGTTTCGTTGGGTGGGATCGCTTTAAGTAATTTTTTTGTTGCTGCTGTTGTTTGGCGGCCAAATTGGTGCTGCTGTGGTGGTAATAATCGTTAATAATTGTCACACGTGTTGGTTGCGCTGGGAGGCTTTTGAAGCAAGGATGTCGTATGTGTTAATACGTCTTTCAATTATTGCTATCCATTTTGAACTATCAGTGTTGATTTCGAACGCTTGGTCGAATGGTATAACGACCTCCCTCTTTAACGCCGTTTGGATATCGCCACAACTCGTCCCGCAACTGTTAATGTTGATAATGTAATGATGGTGAGGTATAAATAATTATAAAAAACATAATCTTTGACACAACTTTTTCACAGGTTCGTATGATGAGTTAGTAGTACTGCCGACCACTGTTGAAAATCAAATAAAAACGCACACCGTTGCTGGGTAAACATTTATCCGAAGTGTTGATTTTTGTCGCGAGAGCCACAATTCCAAGCAATTTGCTGCCGGGTATTTTCTCAGCTGTCTCAACCTTTCTCTCGGGTATGTTTGTGTCGCGGCGTTTGGCACTGTAGTGGTGCGGTCGTGCAGCTCTCGGGACAACGAAAACACGGTTAGTGGAAACTGCGCATTCTCCATTCCGGACGCCATGATGGTTTTTGGGTTGTGTTATGGCCGCTCCGTAAAGGAATTTTGGCGCGCTTTCTCAATTCACCATGCGCTCGCCAGCTCCCAGGGACAACACGTAAACACATGGAACAGGTTACGCACAGCCACGAGCAAAACGCATACACGATCACGCTAAGGCTGTGTGGCTCTATTCACGGCTAGACACACTGCAGGCGCTGGCATGTCATGGCCATGGTTCCGACTTGTAGCCTGAATTGTTCTCCCGATTAAATGTTGCGATGTATGAAATTGTGCATTATTACAGTAACGCGCCGCAACGGCACATAATGTATCAGAAGTATGAAACGTTGCCCTCGTTATTTATCCTTAAAAGAGCCGGGCAATCGGGCAAGGGTGCGAGTTAATGGTAGTTTTGCGTTGAAAAATGGCCTGCCATAAAATGTGGAACCATAATAAAAACATAAATTAAAATGATACCATTAAAGTCGAGCCATTCGTACGGAACCATCTGATAATAATCATACATCATTTGGTGCGATAAATTTCATACGAAGGCACCGTCGCCACTTCGGCACTTAGCCTGGCAGAGTATGGCGAGAGTGGATGTACTGACGCTGAAGTTTGCTAGTTTTGTGCTGACCCATTTCGGTGCGCTGTGTACGAGGCTTTGTGTGTGGGTACGGATGAAATGTGTGACGATCGCAATATTTATCGATTTGAAGTGCTGCGGTGCTGCAAAAGAACATTTTCCCTGTTTTCCACCACAAAAAAAAAATGGTGTGATTTATCTGCATAGCTTTAGCCAGTGGTGGTAAAGTGGCAAAAATTGCTGGAAGCACAATGATTATAATTGAATATTTGTAATTTCACCACAAGTTTTTCAAATGTACTTTAAATTTACTGGATGAGATGTTTGTAGCTGGAAAACAAATTGATAATGGAGTATTTTATTGTTGTGGTGTAGAACTTGAGTCTTGGGACATCTGGTAGATGAGGTGCTAGATGCGTCTTGACACGACAGGATCTACAATCGAATCCCATTTGAACTGTTTCCCCTTATCGAAAACTGCTTATCCCTTTAGGTATCAAAACGTCTAGTCAGCCATGAGATGGTCGGCTTGACCTAGCAGGTCGTTAAGCCAAGAAGAACAAGAACTTGGGTGTAATTCTATTTAGAACGTGTTCCAAAGAGCTTTCCCTAACTATAAAGTATTTTCAATGATATCAATTATATGTCGTAAACGTTAAATATGTTTAATGCATAACATCTGTACCAAGATATCCTTAGTGAGCATACCAAACGTAGAATTGTCATTTACCTAAATCTTAATTCTAATTCAAATTAATCAGAAAACATGAACTGTATTATAGAATCGTTTAGTATTTCCTTATAGAACAATTTTTTCCAGTAGGATCACAAGTTTATAAGTTATACGTATACGAAACGTCAAAACTGGTTCTGGCAACTTCAAACCGATGCTGGCCTAATACATAAATCGTGGGAGTGACGTTTATTGCGGCACTTTTGTGGATGGTCCGGCTCTTCAAAGAGGGCGAAGCCAACCTTCTAATGTGACAGTTACAGAACGTAACTTTTGGCTACTATACGTTATTTATGGCGGAGCAGGAACGAAAAAACAAAAACTTACGTCCGTCCGGCCGCAGAATCATCTAAGGGGAAAAAATGGTGGCCGTAGTGTTTAGGACCAGCAAAGGTGTTGTGTTTCCTCACCCCTCCAGTCTGGTCGCCCGAAAAATCACGATCACGACACTAGACAACGGGGTCGGGATACACTGGTGCGCGTCTAGCAGACGCAGAGCTGGACAACGGTTGACGAGTAATTTGAATTTATTGCTGTCCATAAGCCACCCGTAGGAAAATTTATTTCTTCAAGTCCGTACCAACTGGTTCCGATTGCCTACTACTAGGTATCCTTCTGGCGTTAATGTTGGAAGAAGTATGAAGAACCAAAGAGACCGAGCACATAGGCGACCGTTGCCGACAAAGATTCATGGCGGGGAAAGACAAAGTAAGCATAGGAGTATAATCATAATAGCTTCCCCGGCCAGAGCCGCCCATGAAGCATGAAGGACTGGATGAAAATTTGCAGCATTATTGTCACCGCGCGGTAAAATTTATGAGCATCCACATTTCACCATTTCTTAGACGTCTAGCGATGTCCATGGATGTCATGGTTTGGTGACAAAATGTTTTGCGTAGTGGTAAGCATATCATGGAAAAAAATATTGGTAAAAGAAGTTTAAGAAGTCCTTAATTTTTTGTCACATTATAGGTGCATATGTACTCGGGTTTGTTCAATTATTTGTTCATATATGTAACAATGTTATAGAATATAAAAAAGCTAGTTCATAAAATGTGTTTTATTAGCAGATAGATATCTTTCTTTTAGACTTGATTGCTTAGCATGCATTCTAGTACTTGCAAAATTGGCATAGTTGATTGTAAGATTGAAATTATTAGCTAAAAAAAGTAAAAAGTTAATTGAAAGATTTTTTTAAACGAAGTTCGTCATGGTAATTTTCCAGCTTGATTCGCTGGTTTTGATTTGAACTCGTTCCGTAATTTATGACACGACACTTGATACAACCACCATGAAGATCTATGAAGCACATTTCCATATCCGTAAACAACTCGTTAGCCTGTCACCAGCGTAGTGCGTGTATCCCACCTGTCGTACCCATAGCACGGCGCATGGCGGAGGATCATTTTTCGTAGAAATATCGTTTCTACGGTGCTCATAGCATTGCCTGCCCGCTTCTTCTGTGATGCGCAGCGCGTAACTAATGCATTAGTGTCAGTATCGTTTGGTGCACAATTTATTCCAGTCACGTCAATACTAACTACTGCCAACTGAATTTCATTACACCCAATCATCATTGGCTTATCTTCTTACCTTACCCCGTCATGCCATGGCGAGAAGGCGACGATAGACATTCTTGGGCGTAGGAAAGGTGTGTTTGTGTGTGTGTGTGTGTGTGTGCGCGAATCCTAGCATCATCGTTGGCAGTGCTGCGAACCAACTGTCATGGGACAAATAATGATAACTCATCCACTATTCGCAGGCGTGCCGATCTCATCGCTCCCGTTATTCACAACTGTGCTAAATCACGTTGTCAGTAGCGACATGAGTAGCAGAAGAAGCTGTCAGCTTTTTACTTGCTTTCCCACGAAGTGTAACATCCAGCTGGCAGGCAGGCGGCACAGTTGTGGCGACCTCCAGCGGCGTGAAATATAATAGTTCATTTAGATTATTTAGCCAGTTGGCATAAGTTTCTCTATCAGCGTGTGTTTCGCAGCTCTCGCCATAGTGCGGTATTCTAGGATGATGATAAATGGGGCAAACATAATCGTTTTACTTGGGCAGGCTGTAATTTAGTAGATAAAAATCGCGTATTTCGTAGAGAGAGACGAAAAAGAACAGTATTGTGGCATTTCATTTAAATTAAAAAAATGTTTTATTGTCAAATGTTTTGAAGGACTCAGATGATTTAACATTCTAATTTACAATCACACAAAAAAGATACATAGAAAAACAAGTATTATTTGTATAGATAACCTAATAAACTACCATCATACGTCAGTTGAGTTCGAAACTTCAGCCGAATTAGCGCAAATCACTGATCACTTCCAAAGGAACCATAATAAAAACTTCCCTAGCGGTGCTGATGTGACAAGCACGAACGACCGAACGTCGCAACGATTGTCACCAAAGCGAACAGCAATTGGATTCCTGTCACTGGCTCTTTCCCGACACAAACGAAGATTAATGAGTGACTATCATTTTTCCTACCAATAAAGTACCGCCATCGACAGAGCCATTCTTCGGTATCCGCCATAATGTATTATCGTGCTATGGGCCATCAAAGTGCTTATTCATTCGTCCTGTCAACCGTAACTGCAACCGTGTGCGCGAGATCGATCTCTCCACAGACACAGCTTCCTTTGATTCCTTCATCTCCGGCATGTGTTTCGTCAATGGGTGGTTTAGAGAGGTGGGCCTAGCTACACTAGCTGTACCGCAGTGGTATGTTTATCCGTTCAATTTACAGTAAAAATATTGTTCATTTTTGATACATGTAATTTTGTGTAGCTTATGTATCATAAAGATAATGATTATCATTATTGATTGTACAAGATATAAATTCTGTTTAGAAAAAATGCCATATTTTTAGCGTTTAAACGAAGTTCGTCATGGTAATTTTCCAGCTTGATTCGCTGGTTTTGATTTGAACTCGTTCCGTAATTTATGACACGACACTTGATACAACCACCATGAAGATCTATGAAGCACATTTCCATATCCGTAAACAACTCGTTAGCCTGTCACCAGCGTAGTGCGTGTATCCCACCTGTCGTACCCATAGCACGGCGCATGGCGGAGGATCATTTTTCGTAGAAATATCGTTTCTACGGTGCTCATAGCATTGCCTGCCCGCTTCTTCTGTGATGCGCAGCGCGTAACTAATGCATTAGTGTCAGTATCGTTTGGTGCACAATTTATTCCAGTCACGTCAATACTAACTACTGCCAACTGAATTTCATTACACCCAATCATCATTGGCTTATCTTCTTACCTTACCCCGTCATGCCATGGCGAGAAGGCGACGATAGACATTCTTGGGCGTAGGAAAGGTGTGTTTGTGTGTGTGTGTGTGTGTGCGCGAATCCTAGCATCATCGTTGGCAGTGCTGCGAACCAACTGTCATGGGACAAATAATGATAACTCATCCACTATTCGCAGGCGTGCCGATCTCATCGCTCCCGTTATTCACAACTGTGCTAAATCACGTTGTCAGTAGCGACATGAGTAGCAGAAGAAGCTGTCAGCTTTTTACTTGCTTTCCCACGAAGTGTAACATCCAGCTGGCAGGCAGGCGGCACAGTTGTGGCGACCTCCAGCGGCGTGAAATATAATAGTTCATTTAGATTATTTAGCCAGTTGGCATAAGTTTCTCTATCAGCGTGTGTTTCGCAGCTCTCGCCATAGTGCGGTATTCTAGGATGATGATAAATGGGGCAAACATAATCGTTTTACTTGGGCAGGCTGTAATTTAGTAGATAAAAATCGCGTATTTCGTAGAGAGAGACGAAAAAGAACAGTATTGTGGCATTTCATTTAAATTAAAAAAATGTTTTATTGTCAAATGTTTTGAAGGACTCAGATGATTTAACATTCTAATTTACAATCACACAAAAAAGATACATAGAAAAACAAGTATTATTTGTATAGATAACCTAATAAACTACCATCATACGTCAGTTGAGTTCGAAACTTCAGCCGAATTAGCGCAAATCACTGATCACTTCCAAAGGAACCATAATAAAAACTTCCCTAGCGGTGCTGATGTGACAAGCACGAACGACCGAACGTCGCAACGATTGTCACCAAAGCGAACAGCAATTGGATTCCTGTCACTGGCTCTTTCCCGACACAAACGAAGATTAATGAGTGACTATCATTTTTCCTACCAATAAAGTACCGCCATCGACAGAGCCATTCTTCGGTATCCGCCATAATGTATTATCGTGCTATGGGCCATCAAAGTGCTTATTCATTCGTCCTGTCAACCGTAACTGCAACCGTGTGCGCGAGATCGATCTCTCCACAGACACAGCTTCCTTTGATTCCTTCATCTCCGGCATGTGTTTCGTCAATGGGTGGTTTAGAGAGGTGGGCCTAGCTACACTAGCTGTACCGCAGTGGTATGTTTATCCGTTCAATTTACAGTAAAAATATTGTTCATTTTTGATACATGTAATTTTGTGTAGCTTATGTATCATAAAGATAATGATTATCATTATTGATTGTACAAGATATAAATTCTGTTTAGAAAAAATGCCATATTTTTAGCGTTATTATATGGTTGTTTGCGTTTTGATGCACTCTAACAACTGCTGCTCGCTGTTTATTCAAGCCAGCAAGTGAGAAATGGTTATAATCGGCATTATCATCCATGGTGCGTTTGTTGTACGAATGGTCAAGAACACCCTCGGTGTGCATAGTGTCAATATTTGTACGATTGTGAAGTTTCGCACAGCACGCACGATGTCGCACCCACAAGCATCAACCCTTTCCCAGCACCAAGAAGCACCAGCACCATACCCCGCCGGGAGCATCGGGTGAGTGGTGTCGTTTCGTTTTCATCCGACCCGTTTCACCCGGAGTTTGCGGTGGGTTTTATTAGCTGGAAACAGCAATTTCCGTCGAAATGGTCGCTCCTTTTCTGCTGCTTAAGTTTATCGTCTTGGCCCCGGTTGGGGCCATTCCAATCGTTTCATCGTCGCTCATTTACGTGCTTTGGTGTGTGTGTATGTGTGCCTTCCTCCAATGCGTATTGCTTCTCACTGCTAACTATATAAACACAACTCCCACTGGGCCGATTGTTGTTGGTTGAAGATCGAGTAATTCGAACGCGCTCTCTTTTGCTTACATTCACCGTAGCCCATACCCGCTTCGTGCTTTCTCGCTCATTCGCTCGCTGTTACTTACTAACACATCACACGTACAACAGCAACACCAAGGGAACACACGTACAAACGAGCAGAAGCAGCAGCAGCACCATCAGCAGCAGCAGCACCAACAGCAGCAACACCACACAAAATGAATGCTCGCCGTGGCTCGTTTAGCTCAGCAGCGTGTCTTTATTTATGACAAAATAAAATATATTCCCCAATAAAACAGGAATAATTAATTGCCTCATTACGTTTATAGATGAACTTGGAGAAATATCAAATTACGTGAAATATTTGTATTTTATGGTGTATCGTAAATTTTATCGACAGTTTTTTTTTTCATTTTTGCCGTGTTGTTTTTCCTTTATTTCTCACTCTGTCCCGGCGATTGGATCGCCACAGCACCCGCAAGGGTGAGGTGAGAGTTCTTATTAGTTGTTGTACGGCTGGTGCTGCTGCTGCTGCTGCTGCTGTTGGTGATTTTTTACCTCGCCGTTGATGATGGGATTCCTTCTGTTCATTCGTGTCCACTGTGATCGGCTGCTGCGCCGAAGAAACTACAAAATAGAAACTTCATTCGCTTTAATAACGGTTTTAATTAGTATAAATTAATTTATATGTTTGTGTTGAATACATTAAAAAGGTACTCTGTCCGACGGCGGGAATGATGATGGCGATGGCCACGTTGAATGGAGCGATCAGCGATCGCGTTTACAGCCGCTGGGTAAGCGAACGGGTCGGGCTGTCGATTCGAGCAAAAGAGGCATGGGGCAGACAGGTTGGGGAAGTGGTTTATTATGGGGAAACCTTCAAGATACGGTCGACGACGATGGGCTGTGAGCGTTGGCCGGTTAAGATAATCTACGGTTGTTACTCTTTTGTAACTTCATTCGCATAATTTATGGCCCGCGCTCGTTTGTTGGATCGGCGCGCACGGACAGCTCTTAATCGCCGCCGCGATCATTCTTAGTTAAGTGAAATCGAAAAACCGATTAAAAACACAGACCTTAAACACACCGCAACCTAGAAGACAGCGCGGTCCGGGGAACTGCCGCGGCGTCGTGCCTGTTGATCGTCGGACACGATCTGTTCTTTCTACTCCTATCGCGATCGCTCCCTGCCGGATTCGCCGACCGATGTTCATTGGCGCCTTTTGCAAGCGAAGCGGTGGGAATATTAGCTTTAGTTCGCGTTTTATCAGCGGCTAACGATGAACGATCTGTTTCGATCGTTCGATCGATCGTTCGACGACGCACTGGCCATGAGCACGAACCGCCTGTCGATGTATATCTTCATTACTCCCGGTTGCGTGCTGCAAATACACGTGTGATTTGTGGAGGAAGACCATGATTGGATGTAAATTGTGCCTGTCCGCTTGCGCCAGCCATTCCGCCATTCCGTTCCGGCCGTGTGTCGGGTGAAGTTCAGCGTTTAGCGGCTCCAACAGAATGGGCAGCAAACTGACAGCTCTGACAGCCGGTAATTCTTTTCAGTGACACGACACGAGAAGTGAAGCAGGCCGAACCTAATGAAACTCCGGTGGCCGGCCAAACGCGCTCGAGCGAGTAGCGAGCATTGGAGCAGTAGTGAAAAGAAGCAGCGGAGACACTTTATCGCGATATCCTTGCACCGACACGTTTATCGTGTTCGCGCACAACACAGAAACATGACATGACTAGTCGCATGAAGAATGCCTTTAATCATGCACTGTATGCATAACTAAACAGCCACACAGACAAAAGTAAGCGCAATGGCAAACGCTGCTAGACATCCAAACGTAAAACGCACTCAATGCTCGGACGCAGCCGTACCATGACGGCTGTGCGATGCAAGATATCTTTCCAGCGCTCTAGACGCACTGTACCCGGCCGATACCGGTTCGGATGGCACGGGATTCGGAACGCAACGGTGTGGAGTAGAGCAGAACTGGAACGGTGGGCAGCGGAGGCAGCGGTCCGCCGGAGGGCGGCAGCGAATGTGCATAAACTATTTGCTAATTTACTCACCTGTTGTTGTTGCGCGCCGGGAGAACGGGCTGCGTATTAATGAGTGTGACATTACATAGCCTTCATGAGCGATAAATTTATGCGCACACAAACGCGACCGGCTTAGTTGGAGTTGGGCTGCAAAGCAACAACAGCAACAAAAAATATATACAAGCTAGCCAGGGAGCGGAATCAGGATGTCGGTGAAGGAGGTGCACGATTGCCAACTACTCGTTTTCTTACCACAAACACACCACTTTGCGAATGACGACAACGACGCTGATCGGGAGGATCATTAATCAATATGGTTGTTAGCCGAACAACTTTTATAACTATGTTTAAGAGCGGCAGGTACACCGGCGGGCCCTAAGTGGAAATTTGTATGAAGCGTTGTAATGTGTCATTTGCTGTTGGGCGAACGAAAATGGTCTATGCAAATTAGCAACCTTCGGCGGTGTTGCATGCACACGCTCACGACGCAGGACGGCAGGAAGGATCGGGTACGGGGAGCACGGCACTGCACTCGGTACACACATTGCTAGCGAGCATTGGAGCAGTAGTGAAAAGAAGCAGCGGAGACACTTTATCGCGATATCCTTGCACCGACACGTTTATCGTGTTCGCGCACAACACAGAAACATGACATGACTAGTCGCATGAAGAATGCCTTTAATCATGCACTGTATGCATAACTAAACAGCCACACAGACAAAAGTAAGCGCAATGGCAAACGCTGCTAGACATCCAAACGTAAAACGCACTCAATGCTCGGACGCAGCCGTACCATGACGGCTGTGCGATGCAAGATATCTTTCCAGTGCTCTAGACGCACTGTACCCGGCCGATACCGGTTCGGATGGCACGGGATAAAACGCAACGGTGTGGAGTAGAGCAGAACTGGAACGGTGGGCAGCGGAGGCAGCGGTCCGCCGGAGGGCGGCAGCGAATGTGCATAAACTATTTGCTAATTTACTCACCTGTTGTTGTTGCGCGCCGGGAGAACGGGCTGCGTATTAATGAGTGTGACATTACATAGCCTTCATGAGCGATAAATTTATGCGCACACAAACGCGACCGGCTTAGTTGGAGTTGGGCAGCAAAGCAACAACAACAACAACAACAACAACAAAAAATATATACAAGCTAGACAGGGAGCGGAATCAGGATGTCGGTGAAGGAGGTGCACGATTGCCAACTACTCGTTTTCTTACCACAAACACACCACTTTGCGAATGACGACAACGACGCTGATCGGGAGGATCATTAATCAATATGGTTGTTAGCCGAACAACTTTTATAACTATGTTTAAGAGCGGCAGGTACACCGGCGGGCCCTAAGTGGAAATTTGTATGAAGCGTTGTAATGTGTCATTTGCTGTTGGGCGAACGAAAATGGTCTATGCAAATTAGCAACCTTCGGCGGTGTTGCATGCACACGCTCACGACGCAGGACGGCAGGAAGGATCGGGTACGGGGAGCACGGCACTGCACTCGGTACACACATTGCCGTATGTTTAATGCATGTGGCGCTGGACTGGTTTTGGATGTGCTATTGTAAGTAATTTGTAACCACGGTCGCTATCATTCATTTTGAAGCATTATTTATGATTTCTGCACTGCAAAGCGTTAATTAAGTTCAGTTTATCGATTGTGTGTGCCCTGAGATGTACGCTATACTTTGATGCAAATGATTTGTCATAGCTGACCGCATTGAACAGCTGTAATACGAGCGACGTTTATGCGGCAAACCAGCAGTGTACGTGAACACTGCAGCCAAGCGATGCAGAGAAGCAAGTAAGATATCGCGAAGACGCCCTTCTGTAGTGCGGCCAGGAAGTTTGAGGATTTGTCTTTATACCGACTTTTTTGTTTCATATTTTGACTTCTCGTTGCAATTTGATAGCAATAGTACGGCAACACATTTTGGCCCATTCTTCAGCGGTTGTAAATCACAAATTATACATGCAGCAGTCGTTGTAGACCATTTGTATGCAGAATCTTTGTTAACGAGGCGATCATTAGTAACGTTTCACAGAGGGAGAAGCATTTATCGTATTTAGTTTGATAATTTGCATTAAAAGAACATCAAGCGATAATTTCAATAATTTATTACAGTAGCAACACTTTTCACCCGGACAGTTATGAATTTGTTTTTCTCTGTGCTAGTGATTTGTGTGATCTTTGTTGCGGTTACGGTGACTGGTCGCACAGTTCTAATAAATTAGTCGCCGTAAAGGGGGCCGTGCGGTTACAGTCGATGGTTCCGAGGGGAAAAACGTTTGCTTTTGCAACGTGCGCTAGCTAGCAACAAGTAATTCAATACTTTATCTTCCCGTTCGCGTTCAAATGAACTACCGGTTCCGGTATTCAGGAGGAATTTCTCGTTCAAAGTGAAGCAAATGAAGTTTGTTAAAGAGAACTTCAAAAAAAAGAAGATGATAATAAACTATAAAACAAACCTAAGGAAAAAACGGTAGGGCAAATAGCAAACAAAATCTGAGATTCTCCGTTTTTAACGATGCGAGCAAATGGGTATGATTTATACGCATGGTCTAACGTAAGCGAATCGGAGAATGGAGTGCGTAAGAAGTGTTGATTTTTTACCATACTGATGCTTGCATCCGAACACGTAGGGATTAACTGTCGGATGTGTTGGAAGTGGTTTACACACGAAATTACACCTCTTCTTTATCAAGGGAAAAGCTAGGCGCAAGGGGGAAAATAAAGAAACTACCGGCTGCGGGTTGTTACTCTTGCTGTAGCCTTTACCGAAGAGGGGGAAAAGTACACATCCGTGTAAGAGATAAATTATTCCACGATTACCACACTGCTAGTTTTAGGGGAATGGATAGAAAATGCTCATAAATTCGTTGAAATATGCATGATATGGTGAATAAGAAAAATAACAATAATTAGACACGGCATGGTAGCGGTGTCGGTTGCTGAAATCTGTAGAATACCGATTGGTAATGCTCAATTAAAATAAATTATACTGGGACACAAGACAATGGTTCAATTCCATGTACATTGTGTACGATAAGTAACGCTTTTTGTAAATCGTGAATCCAACCAGTGAAAGGTAGTGTACTACAGAGAAAAAAATATTTAATGTTGTAATGTACAGCTCGGGAAATATTTTGATTATATGCTAACATATAAGCGTGCTCCGGCTGCCGAGGGAGTAGCGGTAGGACCGGGTATCTAATCAAGTCCAGATCATCTTATCGTATGCAGGACTGATTATCCAGCATGAGATACAATCGAGTCAAGGAAACCTAAAGATGTAGGCTAAGACCGGCAAATCTTAAAGAAATTTGAAGAACAGCAACTACACTCCTACCATCTGTTTATTGGTTTTAGTACCTCATATAAAATGTATGACTGGACTGGCGCAGAGGAATACTCACGGCTCAGACAAGAATAGAAAAGCGTACACCGCACCAAGAAACAACTATGTGAAGACCAACGAGTACGAGAACTTCAAGAAATAGGAGAGCGATACGGACTGAGGAGAATGTTTTACCAGGTGATAGCTGGCTACCGAAAAACTTCAGACCTAAGGTGACCTGCTGTCGAAATAAGGTTGGAAATCTTTTCAGTTACCAGCCAGAGGTCCTCTCGCGAGTATTTTGATGCACTATTAAAGAATCATTTCTACGAACAGCTAGAGGCTCTACTACCAGATATCATACTACTGCCACCTAGCATTGGCCATCCGTCGGCTCAAGAACAACAAGGCACCAGGTACCGATGGAATAGTAGCCGAGCTGATCAAAAATACTAGAACAGGAAATTCATCAAATCATTCATGTGATAGTGAATCGATGCCTTGTGATTGGAATCTAGGTATCATCTCGGTGCAGCAATTACAGGGATGAGGTATCACGGTTTTGAAAACCGCTTACAAGATTCTCTCCCTAATACTTCAACGACTTTCCCTAATACTTCAACGACGAACGACTTGGCCCATTAGTCAAAGATATAGTTAATTTTTAAGCCGCATACGATAACGTACCCAAGAAACATTTTAAGTTTTATCATAGTTGTTGCAATGCTGTTAGTGTCATTTCATTAAGACTAATTTTAAGTCTAATATTGCTTGAATGCTCTAATAAAACAATAATAAAACTCTGTTGAGACTAAAAGGGCCCATTCTACAGAGAGCTGTTAAGACCGTTTCTTAAAACCTTTTCTAGACGAGGTGAAATCGCGGATAATTTTCAATAAAGGCAGTCCAGATTATGCCATACGCTGATGAGATAGATATAATTGGATTGAGGCTCTCCTACTTATCAGAAGCTTATCAAAAGATCGAGCAGGTGACACTGTACCGCGGGTTGCAGATCAACGAGGCAAAAACCAAAATGATGATGGCACCACCAGCGGCCCTGCTAACAAACACTATTTTACCCAGATAACGGATAGGTGATTGTACTTTTGAAGTCGTCCAAAACTTCACTTATCTGGGGTCCAAAGTCAGCACCGATTACAACATTGAACACGTAAGGATGTCTGAGAAAACTTTTCCACTCAAAAAACCTGTCTCGACGTACGAACTGTATGGTACTGTATAGAACCTTTATAGTCCCAGCACTCTCATACGCCTCTGAGACATGGATTCTGGTTCAAAACTGATGAAACCTTCTTAGTCTCGTATGAGTGGAATGAAAATCAAGGACTACGCTATAACGATATGTTTTATGAGTTGTATGATGATTACTAAGTGTCATGAGAATGACACCGGTTGACCCAGCTCAACAGTCCTTTTAGTTCGTCCACATGGTTCGAGTGGATAATTTGCAAAGCGATTGCAGTGTCAGGATGGCCCGGTAGTCACATGGCGTCAGTTACTCACACAATCGGACCGGTAACAAACCACAATTGCAACGTTTCTCAGTACACAAGGATTACTATCCATATAAGAGGAATTTCTAAACATTCTGAGGTGGCAAGCGGGAAGAAAATAAAGAAGATATTTTGATAGACATTATTAAACCACAATAATAACTAATGTGTTAAAAGGAACGATGCACTGTGTATGTCACGATAATTTGAATGAGGCATTTGAGGATGTACCGCTCGTATAACCTCTGCAAGAAGTAAATCGGTCCAGATGATCTCTTACAATATTTGCAAACAAACTTAGAAACAACATTGGTTATAGTAATAAGTTGAAACAATTGCAACTTTTACAAAACTTAGGTAATTGTTTGCTCGAGCTTCGCAAGCGTTTACTGTTTGAAGCGTGTTGAAGGAAGGATTCCGTAGAGGTATGGTACAATAGATAGAGAAGATAGGAAAAAAGAAAATACAAGAAGTAGTCACATCTGAAACACAACATACAAAAAGTTCCGAATAAAGTTTTATAATATTAAAAAAAAATCATATTTCTAAAATACAAGATTCGCACTAAAGCCGTTTTGCGGTTAGATTATTCAGATACTTCAGAAATTCAGATTATTCAGATACTCGACCAAACAGAAAAATAAAAAACAAATTGTGTCACCTGACACTAGAGAAGGGTTAACAGCTTCGTAAAAAGTAATACATTGCTCAAAGAAGAAAAAAGAAGCGATAAATCTCTTGAAACTAGGGTGCAATACGACAATGTCCTACTTGTGGTTGAGGTAATGTACTTTAGAATAACGTGTCTGAGTTTCTCTTCCGAGCTGCTTTTCTTCTTCGTCTGTCTGTTGGGGAGTTTCCTTCCATCTTAATTTGTGCCTGAACGCTTGGACATTGAAGGTAATAAAAAATAACGAGCCGTTGTATTGCATCCGATAATGAGAACATGCTGTGAGAATCTACCCTAGCTCCGTTGTTCGCCGGTTTACTTGTTTGTGGTGACTCCACAACGGAAGTCTTCACATTCCCTCTGCTAGATGGTAATGGTTCCAGTAAACGCCAGAATTTTCGACGTTTGCTGTCGAAACGCACGAATGACTATGAATGATTGCTTTCTTTCACCTCCAAAACACCACCCACAGAAAGTGGTAACAGACTGACGACTATTTTGCTGTGGCGATTATTGCTGTTGATGATGATTAGAATTATGAACGATCAAAAACCAGAAAAAATGAACTGAAGTTTAACAAGTACTTTAGAACGCGTAGGAAAACATTTCTACGATAGTTTTCTCCATATGCCACCCGATGGTGATGAATTTCTTACCGTGTAGCGCAAACGTGTGGTCCATTTATGGTGTGCTCAGCACCGCAAACACACACACAGACGCACTCGCTAGACTCACGTATGCACAACACCCTCTTCAAACAGCCATTGCCACCGACCGTGACAAGCAGAACGTGGAAACAAACTGCCCCGATATGGTAGTCATAATGTTTCGCAGCCATCTGATCCTAGTCCAAACAGCGGAAGGAGAATGATGAATGAGTGTTTTGATACCCACTCTGCTGCCATTTGACTGATTGATATGTTGTAATAAACGAGGTCTAGGATGAAGCATATTGACTAATCTGTTCCCATGTTTCGGTGCGGTTTCTGTGGGCATTTTTTACGGCGTTTGGTTCATACATGTATCATACTGGTGTTGCTTTACCATCAATCTTGTTTTTTTTTTGCTTTCTCAACTGTCTATTAATGTTTGTGAGCGTGAGCTATTTCATTGCAGGCAAATGTATTTCCTCCGGCCACCAGAACGTTACTAACAATGAGGACAATAACGAGCATTTTAAGTTTCTACTTTGGCTACGATGCTTCAGATACTATCGAAGTGATTTATTGATAGGCTTGAGTATTGCCATCAAAACGATGTCGAAGTATAAAGCTACAGATTACAGAAGAACTTGTTCTTTTAAGAACAAAATGAAGTATTGTAGTAGTGCATAGTGCACGCCTATAATTATACAAATTTCATCAGATATATCTGTGTTGAGAAGGTTTACTGTTTTGCATGCATCATCTCTCGATGTCGACTTTACCTATGCAAATTGAAGATTAAACAGTTTGTTTATTTTAAAAAGTGTTCCGTTTGAAATGTCTATTGACATTTCATAATGAAGCCGAGAGCTCTCCACACCTCTGTGGAGAACTGTGTTTGTTCGTTTCGTTTAAAGTGCGTTTTAACGCTACGAAGCGAACTCGCACAATAAGCACTCGCATCACTAATGGTCGCTGTCGCTTGTATAGCCTTCTTTTAATGCTTCTTGTAAGGTTTCTCTGTACTCATGCTGTTAAATGAATTAGAAAATCGCTGCAGGTGGCAATTTACCTTAACCTACCGTACCGGGCCCGGGTCCCCGTACTGGATTTGGTGGTACTTATCGGAAGGATTAGTTTACAAGTGGGCTTCCATCATTACACCTGGTTCATTCTAAGTTACTTAAGCGAGTGTGCTTGTATTACTGTACGAGGTATTGGCACGCAAAAGGAAAAAAAGAAATAGAAAAAAAACCTCGGTCCATGGTTTTAAGTTGTCCGTTACTAAGCGGTGCATTGTTTTACCTGATGAAGTCCTTCAAATACTTAAGCAAGCAAACGGCTGGTCAACATGTAAGCGCCACCCGGAGCTGCACAGAAGCTTTGCGTGTTTAGTTGACACTTAGAAGCGATAACAAGTCCCGAGCGAACGTTCACGTAGATATGTTAAAAAATTTGACATTTGCCATCACTTGCCATCATGTCAAGCCATATAACGAAACTTCAAAGCAAACGTGTAGGTTTGTACGGCTTCGCCCCTAACTCCCCGTCCCCAGTTTGGGGGTTGCGGTGTGCGCACTGCTTACTTCTCTAATCGCGACGACAAAATCAGCTGTCAAGCGAGTGTCAGCGTCATGGTCCTTCCGTTCGGACTGTAAATAAATAAATCCGGCGGCGAGTAGCGTACACTGTATAGTCTGGTAATCCAATCGGCCTTGTCATTGAAACCGAACGCTCAAAGGTAGCCGGGCTGCAAAATTGTTATGCTTCGTGGATGAATGAACCGAGTGGAAGTTGTACGAGCCGTGGGTGATTAATCAGATCAACGAATAATCTCGCATTCAGATCGCATTGTCGGTGGTTGAATTAGGATCATGGGTGTGAAAGTGTGAAGCCTGTGCGGTGATGATAGGCTCACGAATTAATCATTTATATTGGTCGGCCACGAATAGCGGCAACTGTCGACTTTTAGGGATCTGTGCTACTCCTTGTTTTTTTTTTCTACCGAACAAAATGCGCACTAAAAGATCGCTTCTCAACAAAGTTAGCTTTCAGCTGATTACTAAAGTGAATTGCGAACACGTTTTCACTCCTTTCATCAATCATAGCAGAACTGTGATGGTTGTGAGGTGGAGGGGTGAGTGAAAACTCGTCATGCAAGTGAATATTATTGATGAGCGTACACCCCGTAGCATACTGTCCGAAGTTCACCTATTCGGGTAGTAGCGAAACGAAAACTATGAAGCTGATAGCAGCAGACATGATTAGGCTGTCATTTGGTGCTGGAAATGTGACAGAGACACAAAACCACTCACGGCGAAGAAAATAATGGTATCTCATCATCTTTTTAGTTTGTTTGATGATGTTCTTGATTGAGAAATTAAAGTAAGTGCACGAAGGTGCGGCATCACTCGTGCTTGTTGCAGCATTTGACTAGCATAGGATCTCGTTAGCACACTGGGTTTGAGCTTGTTTGTTTTTTTCTTCTCCTACGTCTGAAAAGTGAATAATAACAGTGTCAAACTGTCCATCTAGATAGCAGGTGGTCCGTTCCGGTGGCGACGTAAATGGGCCCGAGGATCTGAAGAGGATACGGGTAAATCTGACAGCCGAATGAAGCAACCCCAAAGTAAATGGATGAAAAATGAGCGTACGCAAGACAAATGTAGTCCTTCTTGTGCGACGCTTTCCCGACGTCGGTGTCTGGTCGGATGCCTTTCTTTCTGCTATACCAGGGGTGCGTACACGAAGCCGTTTCCGCAATGTCACGGTTGCTGCTAGAAGTGGCAAAAAGGACAAGAGTGAGCGGGTCAGTCAAAGCAGCAGCAGCAGCAGCAGCAGTTGAAAAGTAGACTCCGTACTCAGGATCATTAATCATTTCGGTATTCGGGTGTCATTTTCAGGCATGCCCCGCTGCCAAACGAAGGAGAGAGTGTTGAATCAACAAAAGTTTGTAAGCCGAACCTTTTTTTTTCGCAGCCGCTAGCTCAAAGCCCATGGTTTATTTCCTTTGACTCTTGTTATTGCTATTGATGAGTTCTTGTTGAAGCTTAGAGCTCTCTATCTAGCTGAAACGATGTCTGATAGATCGTCTTTCCTCCGTAACCACGGAGCACACCACCTGTCCCCGAGCTATGTACCAAACCGCCGTAGCTTATGTACCCATTCGTCATGGTGCTTTTTTTTCGCGC
The DNA here is from genome assembly GCA_002091835.1 of Anopheles maculatus. Lineage (NCBI taxonomy): Eukaryota > Metazoa > Arthropoda > Insecta > Diptera > Culicidae > Anopheles > Anopheles maculatus. Next base: position 223,956 of record KZ061655.1, read on the forward strand.
TTTTTTTGTCAAGTTTGTGCCTGTGATGAGTATTATCGCCAGCAGTATCAGAAACTCTATTCATACTCATCAATCTTGACTGGCAAGCTGGATGCTCGCGCGTGGAACTTTGGGCAAGTGTGATGAATAGAGTCACGAATCTTGCGCGCGGTTTCGTTTCGCAATGTGGGACAAAGTTGTCAAGCATATTTGGAAGTTGATTGTTTATTTTTGAACAACCGTATTACTGATGTAACAAGCACCCACCGCCACACAGGTCTGTCGGTTTGGCCCCATGCCTCCAGAATCAATCGTTCCCCTGTTTCGTTTACTCATTCGATCAAAGAATCAAAGAAAGAATCCAGTGCGTAGACAAACACAGCAAAAGAATACGTTGATCCTGGTGCGAATGATCGTTTGACAGCGATCATAAGATGCTTTTGAGCTACGGTGCCTTCCACTGATCGTGAGCGCTTGAAATCGGGTCGAAACGGTAGTATAAATTGTTTAAAACGGCTGTCAATCAAGTGGGATAAAAAAACAACAACATTGTAAACAGCTACATACCCACACACACACACGTACCAGTTCACGGAGTAGAATTACCATCAACACAGTGATGGTTGGATATAGGCTCGGTTTCGAACCCATGCCTTCAGAATCAATCGTTCCCCTGTTTCGTTTACTCATTCGATCAAAGAATCAAAGAAAGAATCCAGTGCGTAGACAAACACAGCAAAAGAATACGTTGATCCTGGTGCGAATGATCGTTTGACAGCGATCATAAGATGCTTTTGAGCTACGGTGCCTTCCACTGATCGTGAGCGCTTGAAATCGGGTCGAAACGGTAGTATAAATTGTTTAAAACGGCTGTCAATCAAGTGGGATAAAAAAACAACAACATTGTAAACAGCTACATACCCACACACACACACGTACCAGTTCACGGAGTAGAATTACCATCAACACAGTGATGGTTGGATATAGGCTCGGTTTCGAACGAGGCGGCATAGAAAAAGAACTGCCACTCGGTTCTAATGCTTGCAGCGTCATTCAAGATGGAAGCGATTTTGTCTCTAATTCTTTTTTGACATTTTCACTCGTCATGGTTGAAACATCAAAAAGCCGATTTGGTTCTGCTGTGTAAGAAAAGCCAATAGAAGGAGAAAATGCGATAAGTAAGGCAGGCACTACCGGATAAGCTTATTCGAAGACGATTAATGCCTCTACCGCAACGAAACGGTAGCCAAACGGATTACCGAACCATGCAGTAGCTCGTAACGTATAATTAATTTGATGTTCTTTGAACGAAAAAAAAAGCTGTTGAAAGTCATTGTGGTTCTGCTGCTACCTAGGGATATGGAAGAAGTACTGTGAAGAAAAAAGGAACATAACCGATTTTTTTTCAATAAGAACTGATTGGAATGCCATGTCTAATTATAATATGATAGTATGTATGATGGACTCTGTATACGTTCAGATATATCTCGATCGAAACAGAAATTTAGCTGGATTTTTATAATATTGGATCGCAGTTGAATCATTTTTAACAGCTCTCACTATCTATGATTACCATTTTAAATTGGTTTAAATGAGATAATTGTAGTGTATTTAAAAAAACATACAAAACGCGACACTTTACGGATGTGATCAATACAGCTTCTCTTTTTCCTACTGTTGTATTTGAATTGGGAATAACATTTCATAAGCTAACACTTGCTCTCGGTTAGTTAAAAGCTCGAAATTTCAACGTGAAAGGGAAGTAAAATAAATATAACACGTAGCAACAACCCACAAATCCTAACAAAATAATAAATGGTGGCAGTATTTGGTGTGTCCCGTAATAGTGCCGAGATGTCATGTTACATCAGGCTGATGGATAATGCATGATGACGCCACGATATCCGTGTGTACGCTCACACACATACACGCACACACACACGCGTCGGTCGATGATACAGACCGACGCTCATGTGGCACAAAAGAGGCTTCTCCTGAGTTGCCAGTGTGAGAAAAACTGCCGATTGTCATGCTGAACTAATTTGTATAGCCAAAACATTATCGACGAAATGTTACAGTAATAATGGACCGTCATTAATCATTCTGCCCAGGGTTGCCCGGGTGTTTCGGGACAATGTAGGGGAGGTGTTTCTTGGCAAGCAGATCGAATGGTGTAGATAGCAAGCACCCAGGGACAGCAGCAGCAGAACGCAAGGCACGGACAGAGCAGTGGAAAAATAGATCCCAAAATGATCCGACAAAAGGAACAGGAAATGGGAGGATATAACCGCTGTCATGAATCAGCAAGATTTGGTAGTCATTTATTTTGTTCTAAACCCCGGCCCCGGTAGTTGGTTCCGGCGGTGGTTCTTCTCTCGCGTTTGTGTGATGTGTGATTAGAATGGTTAATGTTCTTTGCCTTGTGCGTTTGTGTGGCGGGGCCAGCACTTCGCTGTGGCAGATTTACTCCAAAGCTTTTATCGATCCTCTGCACGGGGTGTCAATTATGAAAAATTAGCGACCTTACACTCTTGTCGCACCGGTGATAAATAAGGAGATTAAATGGTAACCTAAAACAAACAGTTCATTGCTTTCTCTTGTTGTTTTAATTGGTGCTGTTTAGCGCCTTACTGAAGCTTTCCTTTTTATGAACTATAAAACGAACAGCACTCGTTTCGTTTCGTGCTGTTCCGTGCACTACACTCGAATGACCACAAAATATTGGCCTTTAAAATCGTGCCAACGATCGCTCTCATTAGCATGCGTCGATCGTTTCATTATACCACATAATGGATTTGGTTGTGTCGGTTTCGTCATTTGCATTCCACCAATTTTGCCTGGTTTGAATTCGAAAATTTTGACTATTTCGTTTATCAAATCAACACTGTGTGTTGGGCGTGTTGGGGAACTGTGGAAAGTGTGTGTGTGTGTGTGTGTGTGTGATCACCAAGAAGCAGCACACTCCATAATAAGATGGCATCGATGGATCGGTTAAAAAGCCACCGTGCTGTTTTTACACCCATTCGGAGTTACCCATTTGCATATGATTTGGTTTTTCGAGAAACCTTTCTCGGGTCGCCACGGTTCGATGCCCGTGTGCGGAAGCAGTGCGACGCAACTTCAAACGATCGTTTGCTTGATCGTTCGTTTGCCGAAAGAAATGTGAGATTTATGGAAATGTACACGGTTGGGTCCGCCTTACGATAAAGATAGATGGTGTGATTTATTGGTCACTGGAAAATAAGTGCGGCAGATGTAAATTGGTGCGGTTGTGAATGTTAAACGAAGATATGCTAAATAGGCGTTACTTTTTGCGTACATCCTGAAGCTTAGCTACACAAGTTCAGCATTCGTCACTATCGTATTAGGTTAGTAAAAAGATTGTCAATTTGAAATGCCAGTCCGTAAAATGTAAAAAGTAACATACTGCCTTACCTTTTGTGTTGTAAAATAAGAGACAATTATGAAAAGATGGGAAGCACTCTAAAAACAATCATCAGCTTGGTGCACGCGGCAATATTTTGTGATACTAATGGAATCGTTAAAATAAATCTCTCTCAAGAAATAAAATGCCCAACGCATCTCATTCGTACCCGTCTGGTTGGTTTGTTAAGGTGATTTGATCTCATCTTATGTCACCCCCACCAAAACCCATGTTGTCACCTGATCTTAAGTACTGCACCCATTTCACAGCCTCATCGGTATCAGGTTACAAGGTGAAGGCGGGTGCGACTGTGTGTGTGTGTGTATGTGGCTGGCAAACGTCGACGAGAAACCGAGTCGAGGACGATTTTCGGTTAGACATTTATGTCATGTTATTGCTTCTTCCTACACTCAATCGGCGTTCAGCCGCTAGTAAGCCATGAAATGTGTATGAATTTTCGTTACCCTTAACGACGCTGTTGGAGGGAAATAAAATGCGGGTAAGAGATCGTGACAGACACACCGGCTGATAACCGTCCCATAATGAAAAACAACACACCGTAAGGATGGGTTCGGTGCGTGCGAGAAGGCGCTAGGTGCCCGCAATGGGCAAAAGCGAACAAGACCGACCGCCGAGTGATAGAGTGCACCGAGTGAAGAAGTATCGCTAGCTAAAGGGGAGCCAGAATTATCGTTATAGCCATCAATATAAATAATCCCAAATTTATAGAGAGAAGAATAGATAAAGGCAAACCGGTGGATCTTCGGCATCCAGCAGCTTATGGCTGCTGACTGGCTGCACACACAAACACACACACGCGTCGGTCGATGATACAGACCGACGCTCATGTGGCACAAAAGAGGCTTCTCCTGAGTTGCCAGTGTGAGAAAAACTGCCGATTGTCATGCTGAACTAATTTGTATAGCCAAAACATTATCGACGAAATGTTACAGTAATAATGGACCGTCATTAATCATTCTGCCCAGGGTTGCCCGGGTGTTTCGGGACAATGTAGGGGAGGTGTTTCTTGGCAAGCAGATCGAATGGTGTAGATAGCAAGCACCCAGGGACAGCAGCAGCAGAACGCAAGGCACGGACAGAGCAGTGGAAAAATAGATCCCAAAATGATCCGACAAAAGGAACAGGAAATGGGAGGATATAACCGCTGTCATGAATCAGCAAGATTTGGTAGTCATTTATTTTGTTCTAAACCCCGGCCCCGGTAGTTGGTTCCGGCGGTGGTTCTTCTCTCGCGTTTGTGTGATGTGTGATTAGAATGGTTAATGTTCTTTGCCTTGTGCGTTTGTGTGGCGGGGCCAGCACTTCGCTGTGGCAGATTTACTCCAAAGCTTTTATCGATCCTCTGCACGGGGTGTCAATTATGAAAAATTAGCGACCTTACACTCTTGTCGCACCGGTGATAAATAAGGAGATTAAATGGTAACCTAAAACAAACAGTTCATTGCTTTCTCTTGTTGTTTTAATTGGTGCTGTTTAGCGCCTTACTGAAGCTTTCCTTTTTATGAACTATAAAACGAACAGCACTCGTTTCGTTTCGTGCTGTTCCGTGCACTACACTCGAATGACCACAAAATATTGGCCTTTAAAATCGTGCCAACGATCGCTCTCATTAGCATGCGTCGATCGTTTCATTATACCACATAATGGATTTGGTTGTGTCGGTTTCGTCATTTGCATTCCACCAATTTTGCCTGGTTTGAATTCGAAAATTTTGACTATTTCGTTTATCAAATCAACACTGTGTGTTGGGCGTGTTGGGGAACTGTGGAAAGTGTGTGTGTGTGTGTGTGTGATCACCAAGAAGCAGCACACTCCATAATAAGATGGCATCGATGGATCGGTTAAAAAGCCACCGTGCTGTTTTTACACCCATTCGGAGTTACCCATTTGCATATGATTTGGTTTTTCGAGAAACCTTTCTCGGGTCGCCACGGTTCGATGCCCGTGTGCGGAAGCAGTGCGACGCAACTTCAAACGATCGTTTGCTTGATCGTTCGTTTGCCGAAAGAAATGTGAGATTTATGGAAATGTACACGGTTGGGTCCGCCTTACGATAAAGATAGATGGTGTGATTTATTGGTCACTGGAAAATAAGTGCGGCAGATGTAAATTGGTGCGGTTGTGAATGTTAAACGAAGATATGCTAAATAGGCGTTACTTTTTGCGTACATCCTGAAGCTTAGCTACACAAGTTCAGCATTCGTCACTATCGTATTAGGTTAGTAAAAAGATTGTCAATTTGAAATGCCAGTCCGTAAAATGTAAAAAGTAACATACTGCCTTACCTTTTGTGTTGTAAAATAAGAGACAATTATGAAAAGATGGGAAGCACTCTAAAAACAATCATCAGCTTGGTGCACGCGGCAATATTTTGTGATACTAATGGAATCGTTAAAATAAATCTCTCTCAAGAAATAAAATGCCCAACGCATCTCATTCGTACCCGTCTGGTTGGTTTGTTAAGGTGATTTGATCTCATCTTATGTCACCCCCACCAAAACCCATGTTGTCACCTGATCTTAAGTACTGCACCCATTTCACAGCCTCATCGGTATCAGGTTACAAGGTGAAGGCGGGTGCGACTGTGTGTGTGTGTGTATGTGGCTGGCAAACGTCGACGAGAAACCGAGTCGAGGACGATTTTCGGTTAGACATTTATGTCATGTTATTGCTTCTTCCTACACTCAATCGGCGTTCAGCCGCTAGTAAGCCATGAAATGTGTATGAATTTTCGTTACCCTTAACGACGCTGTTGGAGGGAAATAAAATGCGGGTAAGAGATCGTGACAGACACACCGGCTGATAACCGTTCCATAATGAAAAACAACACACCGTAAGGATGGGTTCGGTGCGTGCGAGAAGGCGCTAGGTGCCCGCAATGGGCAAAAGCGAACAAGACCGACCGCCGAGTGATAGAGTGCACCGAGTGAAGAAGTATCGCTAGCTAAAGGGGAGCAAGAATTATCGTTATAGCCATCAATATAAATAATCCCAAATTTATAGAGAGAAGAATAGATAAAGGCAAACCGGTGGATCTTCGGCATCCAGCAGCTTATGGCTGCTGACTGGCTGGCTTTTTATGTGTTTACGTGTATAATTTCGGCCATAAATATCAAAGTAAAATCCTAGCCCGGGCAGCTAGAATGGATATTGAAACTAATAAAAAGTCGTAAAATAAATTTTCACTTTTCACTTAAGATAATTTATGCCTCACTTTATTCGGCGTTTGCTTACACGCTCGCATCGCCTCATCGGTGGTGATCTGGCCGGGCCGGGTGTTTCCCAACTCTGTTTGCCTTTTAACCTCAATTCCAACAGCATCGCTTTCGTTTATCGTTATCGGCAGTTTCTATATGTGCAATTAACCTTTTCGTTCCAGACCGCGGCATGGAAGGAAGCAGCAGCAGCTAATGTGGAGAGGTGATTGACAAGGTGTCTCCTATTATACCGTAAATTATTCGATATCAAACAAAAGCGTAAATGTTACTGCTTGAATCGCAGCATTTGGTAAGTTTTGTTTTCTTTAAATACTGTACCATTATTTTTCTGTCAATTAACATAATACTAATATGGACAGTTATCGAAACGCAACCGTAACATGACGTCGTTAGTTTCGTTTTAAAGAATTAAGATTATCATTTATTTTTATGGCTATTCAACAATATTGAAAACGATAGGGTAATGTTTGAATTTTCGTTTGATGTAACACACACTGCATTGAGTGAGTTTCTATTTCTTACGAGGCAACTTTAAGCTCAATAAGTAGCTGGATGATTTAGCACTGAAAGCATAATTAATAAAATTAAAATATTCTTAAAAATAAAATATGTTCAAGCGAGTTGATTGGATAAATTGTACCTTGAGATTTATTTTATGTTTGAAACTAAGAACGGCATTCATCGCCCGTTGGTCAAACATCTAATTTGATCTAATAAAAAGATACAACGTATATTTGTAATGAAATCATAAATTTTGAACACCATTTCTGTTGGCCATCCCGCGCCAGCGAAGGGGTGAATTTATTGCACATTTATTTAACATATTCCAAAACCTGATTCACTCCATTCCATCGGAATTGATGAAACATGTAACCTTTACGCTACGAAACATATAGCTGGCTCTCGGAAACGGTAGTGATCGTAACTCTCTATCAGCTATTATACTAAAGTGTTTTGTTGTATTTTATTCAAGGAACTGGCGTCTTTTTCGGCCCAAAACAGGGAGAGCCGAGGGGAAGAACGTGAAACATTTGAATATTTCACCAATGTCTGGATCGTTTGGAAGGGATAAAAAGCCACAGGGGGGAATCAAAGCAACGACCGGCATAAATCTAATCTTCTTTCACATGCGCATTGATTCAAAAAGAAGTTCCGTTCGATGATTTGATGACCATTTTCACCAAAATGAACGTCGAGACAGGGCCGCTAAACGTGGAATGTGGGAAATGAAGAAGAAATATAACATTTCCTAAACCGTTGCTAAAGCAACAGATCCCTTCCAATTGTTGGTTGATGATTTGGTAGTCAAATTTTGTTGACTGCCGCTGTGTCGTTAATGAAATCTAATCTGCTATCATATTTATCGTATAAAACGCCAATGAAGCTTGTTGTTGAACGAGGAGGCGACAGCGATAGAAGAATGGGCGTTAGGGGCACTCATAACTAAAATGTGACCGCTAGTGTTAATTTTTTTTTCTAAAACCGTGGAAATAGAAATTCCTATGATAAAAGCAATTTTTTAAGTTTTCGTACTGTACTTTCGACGGTTTGTGTATGGATTAGGGAGATGTGGTTTTATCGGGTGGTTAGAGACGAAGAGTGACTTGAAGTGTATTGAAGAGATAACTCGTGGTTTATTCTCCTTCTCCACACGCCCTGCTCGCACACACCGCCAAATATAGTCCGTGGCACCCGCCGCTGCATGGTCCAGGACTCGTGCCCGTAGAGGATTACCGGGCGTATCAGTGTGCGATATATGGCGCATTTCGTGCGTTGTTGGAGTTTTCTGGATCTTAGGAGTTTGTGGAGCCCGTAGTAGGCACGATTCCCCTGAACAATGCGCCTTCGGATTGCGCTGTTTACGTTGTTATCCGAAGTTACGATCGTGCCAAGGTAGCAGAACTCCTCTACTACCTCTAGATCGTCGCCGTCAACTAATACTCTGCTTCCAAGTTGTGCTCTATCATGGTCAGAGTCTCCGGTAAGCAGGTACTTAGTCTTCGTCGCATTGATCCTCAATCCAATCCAAGTCGCAAGTGTAATGCACCCCACAAAAATTCCCATAACAAGGCAATTAATTCGTTAATTTCGGACAAAGTCCAAGTATGTATATTACAACTTCAAAGGTGCGGATATTTCACAGAATATGTCAGGATTCAGAATGACTCACTGGATTACAAAAAATAAAAATTATAAAGATGCTAGGAGTAAAAGCTGCAGTTTTGCCATAAAGTTAAAATCTGACGAGTGTTTGATTTTCTAATACGGAATCTTTTCATCAATAAAAGATTTGTTGTTTTCAACAATGTGGATGACATAGTTTCCAAACCATTGTAGGATGGGAGTCCTCTTACGTATGCTAATATGGTTTAAAACTTGTAAGAAGAGATTGGATGTTAAGATTATGGTTTGAGGTGATGGCTGCATCAGTATATTCCAACTATCAGATACTCTAACTTGTGCTCCAGAGCCTTGATCGTGGAGCAGACTGAGCAAGCAGTGGGCGCACGAATTCTGCTGCGGAAGAGCAGTCCGTGTGGTATCTTGTAGAACACCAACAAGTACAGCATTGGTCGTTGGCTTAATGGCAATCTGTAGTTGCAGACATTTTTCCAGGTCCATTATCAGTTAGCGATTTTGGTGTCCGGAAGCCTGTCGATTATCATTAGCATCCGTATAGCGTAGAATATAACACTTTTGTTTGGCTGTCTTACAAACCCGGTTTTTTTGTTTTCCGTCCAGTTATCCAGTTCCATTAATTGTCTGTGTTATTCACTCTGTCTGATATCATTTTCGATGGTGCTAATTGTATACATGCCAACAAAAAGGCGATTTTCCTATAATTTTAAAACGTGTTTCCGGTCGTAAATAAACATGATATACAAAATCGATAAGAGAAAACTATGTTGTGGATTCGCTCTAAATTCTGGATTCTGGAAAATAATCTGCAAGTTATGATATCTTTGTTTTCGGTGATGAACTTTATCTCATGGATGGTAATTGTTTAACATTTTTTTCAAAAGAGATTTCAGTGTTGTTTGTAATGCTTCTTTTAAAATTCAAGAAACCATTAAAGTAGACTTATCGGATATTTTCACATCATCATCGTTTGAAGGTAGTTTGAAGGTAGTAGGTAGTAGGAATCAGTTGTACTATTTCTACAAACATAGAAATAGTCCACAACAAGCTTTTAGTGAAGAATAGATAAAGCAAAATAAGTGCAACACTAAGTTCTCCAATAGCTACAATTAACGTAAAAACAATTCCACCCAAACTGGTCAGATAGTAATTAAAGCTATTTATGACAAAGGTGTTACAAATGTCATCTAATGATTCGTTTGTGCTAATGCACATCGTCCTCACAAATTGACCGCAAAAGTAGAACGTTTCTCGTGCAGTCTGCTCGCGCAAATCTTCACAAAACCTGTAATGGGAATAGCTCATTCATTCGTTCATGTCACATTGACGATTGGTGGTGTCATTTTCATTCGATCTTCCACATCGCTGTTTTGTGTCGCAGGTACCTCAAACGAACGACGTGTCAACCATTACAAAAAGAGGGATGGTGTGGTGCTTCAGCATATCTCGGTATCAGTCAAACTGTCTGCTGGTGTCGCTTTCGGTCGTGCGGCGCATATCGGATGAGACTGGAGAAGGAAGCGGACGACTACTTCTAGTAGTTTGGTGTCAGTTGAACGAAAAACGGGCTTCCATACACACACATACACACACACACACCCACTGATCTAACTGTCACTTTACTGGGACAAACGGTGGTAGCGCGAGCGTCCCATTTGAAGCGCGGTGCTTTTTCCGTGTGCGTCGTGCTACTGTTGAATAATGAATGTGTCCTGCACGGGAGCTGGAGGACATTTTTCTTATTCTCCAGATCGTCGGCGGAATTTCACCGGCGCACCACAGCACAGCCGTCACGTTCCTTTTCGTACAGAGTAACATCGAAAAACATCGACTGTCATGTGCCAATGCCAAACGAACCGCGTGTGTGTCTCAGGCAGGCAATGACCAAAACATCCAACAGTAGTGCATTTGTATGTGTATTTGTGAGTAATCAAGTAGTTTGAACGTGGAAACCGATTTTTCGTTTTTATCGTCCTCCGTCCATCCACCATGCACAAGAACCGCGTGTCCGTTACCTAGGAGGTACACCGACGAGAGCATCGCTTTGAATTGATTTTAACCTTGTCGTTCAATTCTCTGTCATGCTCTGCGAAAACGGGGTTCCTATCGGGTCTGTGCAGTGGAAACAAATATATTCTTTTTTGCCATTACACACACAGACACATACACACACAACCATCCGGCCGTACCCTTAACCCGCGTACGACTTGATTGACGGATATAATAAAGAGTGACATACAAAATAAATAAAAGTAGCAATTTTACATAAAATTAATGTTTTTTCTCCTGAGCCTTTTGCTCTTTGCTTGAAGCCGTTGTCATCGGCCGGTCGATCGGACGGTAAGATTGATGGATCGAATGACAAAAGCTCTTACCCGGTGAAGCCGAACAAGCTGCTCTCCTGCGGCGGAAGGGTGAGTATGGCAAAAGGTCGTACACTAGGCTCGTCAACCGAGGTTGTGTGTGCCATGTCGGCGGTAGAGCTGCGGCGAGCTCTGTTGGGATGTTGTCGGTGTTGTTTAACGTATGAATTCCTATTCAATTTGGATCAGCTCAAATCGATCACAGGGGTTTGCAGGAAAGGACAAATCAAAGATGCCTATCGCTGCTGCATTCGTTTGCGTTTGTTGCTAAACTTTGGGTGTGATAAATTTAAGCAAGATTTCTCTGCAAAAATGGGAGATGAGCTTAAAGCCGCCCCGTTGTACCGTATCTAGGTCACATTATAGTTGTTCGTTTGTAATGTCAATGTATGAAATTGAACCAAAAAACAAGCTTATTTTACGATTTTGCGAAAGAAATGTTTGGTTTGTATAATGCATCTTTTTTCTACAGCAACAGTCTTTAACGGCAAATGGGTTTTCTAGATCGCATCATGCTGATTGTATCGCATCCAGAAATCCGTTTCAGCAAAGCCCCAGCCAGTACAGGCCATCAGCATGCTTACAAAACCACCAATCATGGGGGCCCAAAAATGGATCTTCTTACGTTCTGTACTAGTTTTCTCGTCAGAGATGGCGCGACATTGAGGCTTGATATCTAATTTAAAATTTAAATACAATAGCCGGTGCCTACCTGTACATTGATCCGCCGTCGCTCGGGGTTTCCATCAATCGTCTTCAATGTCACTCAACATGCCGGGCCATGCTTCGTTTGTTGCCAGCAATTTTGCATCATGGATCCGTCCGTGCACTGGAAGATAGAATGATGGGATTCTTTCATCCTGCGCCGTCTGCGCCGTCGGGAGTCGCACAATGTTTGGCTTTTATTGTGACCGCTGTCAATTGTGAGCGAAACCTAGCCCCCGATACATTTTAATTGGGTCCAGATTTCTACACCAATCCGTTCAGCATCCTTTCGTTCCATTTTCTTTGCTCGTGGCGTAGTTTTCGTGGAGCTCGTTTTTGTTTATTTGATGTGCGGCCTGTGCTTTGTCTTTTGTGACTGCCGCGGAACCGAATATACCTACTACATACTCCCGGCAGCAGCGATATGTATGTATAAACCTTGATCACTTTGACAGGATATCACTGTCAGTCAAGTTGGAAACCGACGGGGTTCGATTGTTTTCATGTGCACTGTTCGGCGGTATGTTTTTATCGGGCCGTTTTGGATTCAGCAGAATTTACTGTTTGGCAATAAATTTTGATGAATATTTACAACCACTGCGGCTGAAACGTTCGACAGAGTCAACAATCGGTTGGCAAACGTTCGTGCACGTCCAATATATCCGTTCGTTTGATCGAATGGGGATCGATTTGAGTTTCAAAAGAGTCCAATCCAAAGTTCAGAGCTGGAAGTAGATCAGTGGAAACTATTCAAACAGTTGGTTTGCTGTGTTGGCCTTTCCGGTACAAATTGGTTCTACGCGTTGTAGAGGAACCAATAGGTTTGCAAAAGTATAAATTTTTATATTTGTTTCTATGAAGCAATATAAGCAATAAAATGTATAATTTCATGTTTTTACACAAGAAATAAATATGTATAATTATATTATTTTTATTCTACATTATAAAATAATTGCTTGAAACAGGCGGTGCCAGTGGTCTAGGTAATAGCAGCATTAGTCTTCGCAGGTCTCAAATACCAACCATAGTGAACTTAAGAAAGCTAGACAAGGAAATCCTTTCAAGGTTTAAGAGGCAATGAAGAAAAATAAAAAGACTTGTTTTACTAGTTTATGTTTTCCATAATAAGTTCAGTTTTCTGCACATTGTTGCAATGCTTGCTTCAATTAACTAATGTTCAGTGATGTTTTAAGAACATCAAATATTGTCTAAATCAATTGAAAGGTTATCTTCCTGGTCAAATCAAATAGTTACGATCAATTATTCAATATTGCTGAATAGAGCAAGATCTTTTGCTCCAACATCATAGCCACAACAGGTAGCTTAAGGATCAGTCTTACAGTCTCGTACGCTTGACAGTGCGGATGGGAATTCATATCTGGTGTTATTAACTCGCACCACCAACTCTCCATTAGTTTGCAATATTTATTTTTGGACTCCGTAAATGTGTATGACACTTTTCAAATATAGTAGGTTTACCAGACTTATTGTTACCAAGTAGTCAAATAGTCAATCTCTGTTAAGAATGAATGGTCCGGATAGGACTCAATACCCGGTCCTGCAGTATGAAAGATCGGTTCAACTACTACATCAGCAAAAAATTTACTCAAAGGATGTAAATACCAAAAAACAAGAGCAATAAAGAGTATAACAAACGTAGATAACAACAAATATTTTAACGATAAGTAAGCATTACATGAGCACAGCTCACATTTTTAGCTGGAAGTGAACGGTGAAAGATAATAGTGAAGATGCACACAGAAATATACAACCACCAATGTGCAAAGAAAGGAGCAGAATGTTTGCGGTGCATGAAACGTGAGATATGTGGCTCGGTTGTTCAACAGTGGCAAGGGCTAGTCAATGGCGATGGTGTGTTTGGTTATGACAAACAGTATAAATCTTTCGGTAGCTAGCACAACTAACAGGGAATTTCGAGGGGGCCTACTCGGAACCAAAACCCATATCATTTATATTCGTAACGAATGCCATACGTTTTGGTATGTTTGTGAAATGTCTTAATTTAAGTAAGGAAAACATGAAAGAAATATCGATGTATTAAACAATACCGAAACCTATGTTATAAACCAGATTTGATGTAGGTATAAAATAAATAATCCAATTATTAAAAGTTTCAAGTTATAAAGACGCTAGGAAAATTATTTTAACTTCGTTTCAATTATTTTATAGTAAATACGTATGAAAGTCGCACAACTGAAACAATACGTAGTAGCTAAGCCACTTTGGCAAAGTATTAAACATGCTTCACTATCCAACATTCGTCACTTCTCAACTGCACCGCTAGTAAGAACAGCAAAACCAGCAACATGACAGACATTAAGCAAGTAATCGTGCTCAATCTGACCATACGGCTAACACGGGACATCATTTACAGCATATATCAAGCCGGGCTCTTTCGAGCTGTCGACAAGATTGCTCCGTCGTCGACTCGTCGCGCGTTGGTGCCCAAATCGAGTTGTCTTCTACCGCCCGAGATTTCCACTTCAAACAACCAGGCGCACACACCGAGCCGAACTGCAGTGTGACCACCGGTCCGGGCACCAACACACACGCACGTCTGACGAAGAAGCGAAGCGAGAAATGAAATGAATTTAGTGAAATTATTTATGAATCTGTTGAGAGAAGACAGGCATCGAAATAATTTACATTGATTTATGTGACAATTTACAGTTTCTTTCCACATCTCTTGCAATCTGTCCGTGCGTCTTCCGTGCTCAGCTCCTTCTTCCCCGCTTCCCCGAAACCCCGTTCCCCGTTGCTTCCGTGTGCTCTTTCGCTCGTGCACAGTCACTATACCATACATACTGTCGCTTCGTTACTCCGTTACTCGCCGGTTATCTATCACTCACCTCGAGCTGAAACGATGATCCTGGGAGGCAGATTGTGGGATAGCAGCAGCAGCAGCAGCAGCAGTACGGTTTGCGGTTCGGTTGTGTTCGTTTTGGTTTTGGTTTCATGTTTTGCTTGTTGCTACCGTTGAATTTGTCTGCCCCGGCATCGGACCATCGAGAGGCACATTGGCACAAGGGTAAAGTGAAGTAGCAGAGACCATTTGTCATATGATGTATGTCTTCCTTCGGTATAACGTTTTCAAGTTGCCGCGTTTGATGTGTCTCACTAAAAAGGGTAAACTTGAGAAAGTTGAAACGAGTTGTTGAGGAAAGGAAACAGTCGAACCCAACGTCAGGGCAGGAGTCAGGAGGTAACTGTGCCCGAAAAAGAGGTGTTGTTAGTGTGTGTTACCAGACCCGATGTGCTGAAATGCAATGTAAATAAAAACTACTGTGAGTGATTGTAAAGGATGCGGTGTGCTATAATTTTAACAGTAGTAGGTTATCGCTCTTTTCATACAAATTGCTGATGGGAATTAATACTCCGTGGAAACTGATTTGAAGAAGAATTTAATGATATTTTTCAATGCGATGACTTAGACATACTATTGCTTTTCCCTAAATTACAACAGATTTCAGAATTAAAATATTAGGAATAAGATTCATAAATTCTCTAGGTTAACAATTAAACTCATCAAGAGCGTTGCTACCAAAACAATCGCTTAATTAGTTTGGCAACAAAAACTAAGAGATATTAACTTACAACGGAGAACTATTATTTTTAACTACTTCTATGTTATGGTACGTATAATCCAAACCAAACAAATACCATATTACCAAACTAACTTCAACGTTAGGGCACTTCATGTCGCCCAAAGATGGTCTAAGAGTCACCATGCAGCAACTAGCCTTATCGAAAGCGAACGGTAATAAACCTTAAATTTAATAACTCCCGACCAAACCCTTTTCTAGTAAACTGGTAAATGAAAAGAATTATATACCATTCACTAGAAAATTCCTAAACAATATTGAAAATCCACCTTGAATATCTAGACTCCCCAGTTATTATCCATGTATAGCCATAAAAGTTATAGAATCTGGTGATCATTGCATCATTGTGACTTATTTAAACTCTATTATTATTCTTATTCTTATTCTATTCTACAGATTATTCAATGAAAACAAATAACAAGAGAATAAATGATCTCGTGTTAGGAATAGCGGATCGTGATAATTACCGCATATGCGGTAAAAGTGAAGCTTTAAGACATTAGTTATACCATTATGTAAGGAATGCACTGCAGTTAAAAAAAACTATGCAAACACTTAAGTTATAGATTTAGATTAATAATATTACTTAAAGTTGAGGTATTGGTGCAACGAATGTTAAACAACTTCAACAAAAAAAAAAAACAAATTAAACTATTGAAAATATTCAAAAAGTGTATAGAATTTGTGGAAAAAAACAAACGAACGGTGCTACAGAGGATAGAACTAACGAATTTCAGAAACACAGTTGTAAGCCAAGCTGTATTGTTTAAAATAAATAAAAAAAAATGACTGATGAAAGGCTCTGTACAACAATTGGCTTTGTGGGCCATACTGAGGGTTTTAGCGTTCATAGACTTATTGCTACTACGTACCCGGGATTGTCAATCCTGCGTACGGGAAATCGGTCCCAGGTACCGTTGTGTTAGCATACGATGGCTACTATCACTATGGCATCGAGTCATCCGGATTGATTATCCAGCTAACACTTTAGTCAAGATAGCCAGAAATGGTAAGCCAAGATATTCTGATTTTGAAACAACAAGCAATCAAAAGAAGAAAGCAGTATAATAATCTAGATAAGAGCAAGACAAAGCAATTACTGTAGATTGTAAAGGCATAGTGAAGTCTTTGTATTGGAATAGACTCAAAGCTATCATGCAATTAAATCAATTAAGACAAAAATGACCAAGACTTCTTCGGGTTGTAGCATTCACGAAGATGATGAAGAACAATCATAACAGTAGTCAATTTTTGTTGATTTTGTTTGTCCTTCAAACCAAGTGATTGTAGATAAGTATAAGTTGTTTAAGAAATAAATTCGCAGTTCTGATAGAAAATATTTTAAAGATTGCTATATATTTTTGAAATGCTTCATTTACTACTTACTACGCAAGTATGCATCTGATCTGTTGTTTGAAAGGACTGAGCAGCACCTTGTAGTAGTATCACAAGGAGTTGAGCATTACCAACAGGTTTGCCGTAAGGGAGTGATCACGGA
>KZ061655.1:246658-263022 GCA_002091835.1 Anopheles maculatus
ATTTGATGTAGGTATAAAATAAATAATCCAATTATTAAAAGTTTCAAGTTATAAAGACGCTAGGAAAATTATTTTAACTTCGTTTCAATTATTTTATAGTAAATACGTATGAAAGTCGCACAACTGAAACAATACGTAGTAGCTAAGCCACTTTGGCAAAGTATTAAACATGCTTCACTATCCAACATTCGTCACTTCTCAACTGCACCGCTAGTAAGAACAGCAAAACCAGCAACATGACAGACATTAAGCAAGTAATCGTGCTCAATCTGACCATACGGCTAACACGGGACATCATTTACAGCATATATCAAGCCGGGCTCTTTCGAGCTGTCGACAAGATTGCTCCGTCGTCGACTCGTCGCGCGTTGGTGCCCAAATCGAGTTGTCTTCTACCGCCCGAGATTTCCACTTCAAACAACCAGGCGCACACACCGAGCCGAACTGCAGTGTGACCACCGGTCCGGGCACCAACACACACGCACGTCTGACGAAGAAGCGAAGCGAGAAATGAAATGAATTTAGTGAAATTATTTATGAATCTGTTGAGAGAAGACAGGCATCGAAATAATTTACATTGATTTATGTGACAATTTACAGTTTCTTTCCACATCTCTTGCAATCTGTCCGTGCGTCTTCCGTGCTCAGCTCCTTCTTCCCCGCTTCCCCGAAACCCCGTTCCCCGTTGCTTCCGTGTGCTCTTTCGCTCGTGCACAGTCACTATACCATACATACTGTCGCTTCGTTACTCCGTTACTCGCCGGTTATCTATCACTCACCTCGAGCTGAAACGATGATCCTGGGAGGCAGATTGTGGGATAGCAGAAGCAGCAGCAGCAGCAGCAGCAGTACGGTTTGCGGTTCGGTTGTGTTCGTTTTGGTTTTGGTTTCATGTTTTGCTTGTTGCTACCGTTGAATTTGTCTGCCCCGGCATCGGACCATCGAGAGGCACATTGGCACAAGGGTAAAGTGAAGTAGCAGAGACCATTTGTCATATGATGTATGTCTTCCTTCGGTATAACGTTTTCAAGTTGCCGCGTTTGATGTGTCTCACTAAAAAGGGTAAACTTGAGAAAGTTGAAACGAGTTGTTGAGGAAAGGAAACAGCCGAACCCAACGTCAGGGCAGGAGTCAGGAGGTAACTGTGCCCGAAAAAGAGGTGTTGTTAGTGTTTGTTACCAGACCCGATGTGCTGAAATGCAATGTAAATAAAAACTACTGTGAGTGATTGTAAAGGATGCGGTGTGCTATAATTTTAACAGTAGTAGGTTATCGCTCTTTTCATACAAATTGCTGATGGGAATTAATACTCCGTGGAAACTGATTTGAAGAAGAATTTAATGATATTTTTCAATGCGATGACTTAGACATACTATTGCTTTTCCCTAAATTACAACAGATTTCAGAATTAAAATATTAGGAATAAGATTCATAAATTCTCTAGGTTAACAATTAAACTCAACTATAATGTCGCTACCAAAACAATCGCTTTATTAGTTTGACAACAACAAATAAGAGAAATTAACTTACATCGGAGAACTATTATTTTTAACTACTTCTATGTTATGGTACGTATAATCCAAACCAAACAAATACCATATTACCAAACTAACTTCATCGTTAGGGCACTTCATGTGGCCCAAAGATGGTCTAAGAGTCAGCATGCAGCAACTAGCCTTATCGAAAGCGAACGGTAATAAAGCTTAAATTTATTAACTACCGAAAATTCCTAAACAATATTGAAAATCCACCTTGAATATCTAGACTCCCCAGTTATTATCCATGTATAGCCATAAAAGTTATAGAATCTGGTGATCATTGCATCATTGTGACTTATTTAAACTCTATTATTATTCTTATTCTTATTCTATTCTACAGATTATTCAATGAAAACAAATAACAAGAGAATAAAAGATCTCGTGTTAGGAATAGCGGATAGTGATAATTACCGCATATGCGGTAAAAGTGAAGCTTTAAGACATTAGTTATACCATTATGTATGGAATGCACTGCAGTTAAAAAAACTATGCAAACACTTAAGCCATAGATTTAGATTAATAATATTACCTAACTTTACCCGGGACTGTCAATCCGTTGGTACCGTTGTGTTCGCAAACGATGGCTACTATCACTATGGCATCGAGTCATCCGGATTGATTATCCAGCTAACACTTTAGTCAAGATAGCCAGAAATGGTAAGCCAAGATATTCTGATTTTTCAACACCAAGCAATCAAAAGAAGAAAGCAGTATAATTATCTAGATAAGGGCAAGACAAAGCAATTACTGTAGGTTGTAAAGGCATAGTGAAGTCTTTGTATTGGAATAGACTCAAAGGTATCGAATCAAAGGTAGTAGTAAATAGATTTTTAATGTACCTTTAGCACAAAACACAACGGACGGAATATCCAGCTATCATGCAATTAAATCAATTAAGACAAAAATGACCAAGACTTCTTCGGGTTGTAGTATTCACGAAGATGATGAAGAACAATCATAACAGTAGTCAATTTTTGTTGATTTTGTTTGTCCTTCAAACTAAGTGATTGTAGATAAATATAAGTTGTTTAAGAAATAAATTCGCAGTTCTGATAGAAAATATTACTATATATTTTTGATATGCTTCATTTACTACTTACTACGCAAGTATGCATCTGATCTGTTGTTTGAAAGGACTGAGCAGCACCTTGTAGTAGTATCACAAGGAGTTGAGCATTACCAACAGGTTTGCCGTAAGGGAGTGATCACGGAACCTGCCACCGGCCATCACTTGTGGTGGTTCCTTTGCACTCTTTCTTCCCCTTCCTAAGAGTGTGCTCAAGTCCCCTGACACCCTGTTCCGCTGCTTCCGCGTGCCTGTTCCCGTTCAGAGCCACCCGTAACTCGTATCACGGCAGCATCACTTCAACCGGACTGAATACTTCATCATCATCAATGCCGCCGAAACCATCTCATGGTACACCCCATCGGCGGTCTTTCTTTGCGTGTGTATGCTGTTTTTTTAATTCCCTCTTTTTTACTTTTCTTTGTTTACATCCTTCACTCTGCTGGTGCCCGTTCTGTTTGAGCGAACCGACGGGAGCGAAAGGAATCGCTCGTTAATCGGCTTATTGTGTACACGGAGGGGAGGGAAATCTATCAAATCATTCTTGAAATTGTCAGTCATTCATCTTATTTGACATGTGACGAATGGAAAAGACAGACACATTTCTTTCGTCGCACAAATTCAAGTCATGTTTCATTCATTTTTTTGCTTCGTTCTCTTGTTGCTTGACTCTTCTCCAGCGCAGAGCGCGTCTCTGGCCTTCACTTTGTTGCGGCCTCGTACACCGTTTTGCCGCACAAATATGCACAAAAGAATACACACGGATCGGTGTTGGTTCGTTCTAGCTGGCAGCAGTGGCCCCGGTTGCTGAGTGCCTTGTCAGTTTCTCAACTTTTTCCCGGCTGTCACACAGTCCAAGCGAGCAGGCATGGCATCCTTCACCAGGGACACACAGCATGCATTTATCTTCAATCTGCTGTAAGCAAAATGCACACATCAGCACACATACACAAAACACACACACACACACATGCATACACCATCATGTACGTCCTCACCGTTTCACTGGCGGAATGACAGACAGGGTGTTTCCGGTGCATAACAAGCGGGTGACAGTCAACAGTCAAGTGGTGAGACGTTTTGGTTTTTCAATCGACGGCTTTTCTTTCAAAACGGCTGCGAAATGTGTGTGTGTGTCTGTGTGTGTAGTTTTTATGGTGTTTGTTCAGTTTGTTCTCAGCGCGTTCCATTGCCGCTTCGTCCAATGGGGAATGATGGAATCTGAACCACTACGCCACTATGCCCGGTCTCCTCGTGCGCTCGTTTGGCGTTTTTAATTACTTCCAAGACACATGGTGTCACATTGTTTGACCGATGGATTTTCACCTTTTCCGTCTGCACACTTGCACAGTTCGGTTGCCATTCCTGGGCATGGCGTAGCAATGTTTCCATGTGCGCAATGCGAATGCCATCGATCGTGCCGTGAATGAGTGAGTGATCGTGTGCATGGTTGCGCCGGACCATGGGTCACAAGATGTTTTAATTACGGTAGCTCATCGATCGATCATAATCATCATCATCAGCAGTCGGACGAAGCGTCCGTTGGAAGATGAAAAATAAAAGCACAAGTGACAAGAAAAGTGTCACTTTTCGTTATAATATACTGAACACGGTGTTACACGATGTTAGAAGCATTAAAATTTGTTCTTCTATCGTGATATTGTGAATCTGTACCTTACTTTACTATTGGTTTACTACTAGTATTTGTTTTGTATTTAGTGTTTTAAGGGCAAAACATTGAAGTAAGAATACAAAGTTATAAAACACATTAAACACTTTGTGCTTCTGCAAATATAATTAATTATTTTTAATAGCTCATCATCTAATCTCAATTTGCATGTTGAAGAGAGAGTAATAAAAACCTTTCAAAATCGCTTTTACTCTTTTTACGAAAAGCATGTAAATATTATCCTTCTCAGGAAAAAAAACCTTCAAAGGACCTTGTACGGGACTTATTACCGTATCGTAAAAGTTATTGCAGCACACTTTCTACTTTTACAATCGATCCACGTGTGTATGTAAGTTTGACTTCCAGGGTATGGTAATTACACTGCCTTATGTTTGGAACACATACTACACTGCAGAAGCCAGCGCAGTAAAGACGAATTTAACAATGCAATGGCGAACGTAGACGGCAATCAAATTGTTTAGTGTTGTAAACTATTTCCCATAGCTTTCGGCTTTCATCTGACACCACGGTCGGTCATCAGAAGAACAAGACCTTACACAGCTTAACTACACTTTATTATGGTGATACATTACAATACTATTTCTTTTCAGGGTTTCCTCCCATTCTTTGTCCCCTGCATTGCTTTCTACACACCAATTGGTGTAGCGACAATTTAAGGCCGTCGGGTTTTCAACACAAGTTTACAGTGAAAAGTGTTTTGCCAAATGGATTCTATTGCTATTTTTTCTACACCGTACGCACAGTTGGTTGCTGCATTGTGATTTATTTTGAGTACAGTTTCTTTCGTGGACCAAAGGTCTTTCGGGTTTACTTGCCACCGATCTAGCCAATTTTACACACAATATTGTTCGATATTCCCCGTAGATAGTCGATAACGATCAGAGCAAAAACAAAAAATGTACACCGGACGGACGGAATGGGCCAGACCCTTTCATGACGAGGGATCTGGTAATAATTCTATTATGTGTCCCTTGTCGTCCTTGCCGGGCCGTGCACGGTGCAGCACACCAGTCTCCTGTGGTCTGGTCATGCTGATGTGACTGCTTGCGGTGTGATTTATTGAATTTTACCAAATGTTTGCCGGTTTTCCCGAGGCTTGATCATTTGCTGCACTGCTGGAGATTCCCGCTCGCATCCAGTGCAGTGAAAATTAAATGTGTCCAAACGGGCGAAGGTTGCTCGCCATTGCTTGTTGAATGGTTGACACTGATGACGACCATTTGAGACCCTCCAAGGCCAATAACTTTCGTGATTTGCTTTTCAAATGATGGACGGTCAGTTCATTAGGTCGTGTCGAGACCTAAGCGGCTCGTGTGTGGAACGCATCAGAAGAGAGTAATTTTTCACTGCTGTCAAATCTTTATCGTTGTTACAATTGCGTGACCCCAAGTACAATGAAAGGCGACTGTTAGGATACAGTTAGGTATGCTAGTGTTAAACGATGGCCTCGAACGAACCCTTATGGTCGTCAATCAGTGTGTTCTGTGAAGCAATTGTTGTTTTGTGTCGGAAAGAAATTTGCTGACATTTGTTGGTACGGCCCATGTTCATGGACCACATGTTTTAATTTAGCAACAAATGAGCGTGAATTATTGATCTGCCGAGCGCTACGAGACGTTGGAGTGTGCTGAGTAATTGATTTTAAACTCATGTTTTAAATTACTTTTTCATTCCACTCATAAACGGAGTCAGTTTATTTAAATATATATTAAACGCTATGGATTTGATTATGGTATCGCAGAGTTTAAAAATAGTTATTTAATGCGATTTATAAATCAGCTATAAATCATCAGTTGTCGTGTTTTATAATATACCTGCAATGTAAAGTGCCCCTCGAACAATTTAACAAAGCAAGCAAAACAAAACAAATAATACTTTATGGCCAAGGATAGTTACCTGCATTCTGCAGAAGCGCAAATGCAGCACCATAATAGAAACCCTAGCAACATAAACATAAATCATGTCTATTTCTTTGTTCTTTTACCTGTAGTTGAGCGTTAAGATATGTGTTTTTTTTTATTCTGTAAGGACGGAATGGTCCTATTACTTTGCGTTGAGACCTCCCTAAACGGGAAAAATGGTGTAAAAATGGAGGA
The DNA here is from genome assembly GCA_002091835.1 of Anopheles maculatus. Taxonomy (NCBI): domain Eukaryota; kingdom Metazoa; phylum Arthropoda; class Insecta; order Diptera; family Culicidae; genus Anopheles; species Anopheles maculatus. Next base: position 253,049 of record KZ061655.1, read on the forward strand.
AACGAATTTAATTTTATCAACTTATACTTCACAATTTTGCATGGCTACACACATTACTCAGGACACATTGTATGTAGAAAATAAAATTGTTTAAAATTATAAGGAGGCAAACAGTTATATATTCGAAGAGGGTAAACAAATGTTGAAGGATGTTGTTGAGTTTATGTACATCATCTGATTCCTACAATCAATTAAAAATACATGAATCCGATGGATTTCACCAATAAACAATAAACAAGTACCACCATGTTACGATCTGATTGCTCACGTGCTTGATCTACTATATCAAGCAGAAAATGCAAGCTAAAAAGAGAATAAAACAATCGCAAAGAACTGATGTCATTAAAGGTATTTCCTGTGTTGCGTTTAATTTATTGCTCATCGATGTAAGCCCACCCGTACGCACGTAGTGTTAAAAGATTTACGAGCAGCACAATCGAAGCAAAACCGCAACCACTCATAAACAAAACTCGCAAAAATGATTTATATCCCCATGAACTGAATCACCCAAACCCACAGCGCTCCATCGATTGCACGCTTGAAGCACATTTGATGCAACCTGATTAAGTGGTGTGTAGCCATGTAAGTTCAGTGGGTGCCTTGCCTTTCGAACCTTCAGGCGGCCCAGTGCTGCTGCTCTAATCGCGCTGGCAATTCCGTGGATCCATCATGGCTAATCTAATGAAATGTTTGATAAGAACGCGCCATTACGACACTACCCAAAACGTGCGTAATGTTAGTGATTTATGGCAATAATTTTACGTTCCTTTGATGTTGATAAACAACGACCCGTTTGTTTTATAGCGCTTGCTGTAATTAAGCACGCGTTTGGGGTTTTTTTTTCGGGTATGAAGATTATCCCTTTAAACTGGTGGATTGAAAGTTTTTGTGCTGTTTCTACTGCTAGTTGATTTTTTTGATTATATGTTTTTTTTTTTATTGAATCTTTAAATAAACGTCTAATCAGGAGGAGAGCAATGATCAAAGAAAAGCAGAATTAGAGCATGAACAGTACGTTTGAGTCGCAAGCGGCGGAACGATCAAATTAGATTGTTGTGTCTAATATTAGATACGTTTGTTAATTAAGCTATTCTTAACTGTTTTCCGTCTTAAAAGATTCTCATAAACAGCAAACTAATTTAAGCAAATGAACAACTTTGAGATGTTGGAATACAGCAAGCATTTCTTATTATGCGTAACATTATACTGCAATCGTTAAGACTCGTTTAGAAATAGTCCAAAAGAAAATTAATCCGAAGATTGTTCGGGAACATACTCGTTGCGTGACTAAGCAATTTCTCGTCACACTGTTACGGTCATGTGATCCAAAGCATTGATGTGTAGGATTTCACAACACGTATGTTTTGGAGGCATACTGTCCATTAGTTCTGGGCGATAGGTACAAAAATAATGATAGACTATAGTCAAATCGATTAGCAGTCAGGCATTTTGCACGTCATTGTTGCTTTGCATTAGAAACAAAGAGTTTGAAATTGTGAATGAATGTAATCAATTAGAAATTTATCTTGACATCTTATAATATTGAGCAAATATTACTCCGATTAGTGCTACTTCTACTTGCATCGGAAGAATATTACCACGTAGTTGGTTTGTCAGTTCTCAATACGGCGGAACGGTTCGATAGGGATTTTATGACCGCTCCTGTCAAGTGAAGGCTGGCGTCACAATCGCCCCGGACACTAGACCGCTCAAATGAAATAACACTAGCATAAAGAAACATAGTATTTTCATTACGTTCATAATTTCATAATTTATTATTAATGTCAACGGGTCGGTGGCCCCCTTGAAGAAATAAATGAGATTTACATGAGCTTAAGCCAGGATGTAATAAATTAAGATGTTTTAAACGTACAGAACGAATACAATTATAGAATGCAGTGTGTGCCATGTCTGGTTCATAAGGGTTATAAACGGCATTAAACTCCTGTCACATTACGATAAACGGATCAGAGGAGACAAAGTGGAAGCGGCGCTCCGCTACGTCAAGTAATGATCTAGAAGGGTGCGATCGTGGCGGGAAGTACAAACAAAATCAAGAAAAAAAAGGCCGGTAAGTCTATCCGATTGTCAAGAAATCAGTAGCAGAACTTCTATGTGTGAATAGTATTGCAATTGCACTAGTTCAGGTGCCCGACATCAAGTAGCGCACAGTAATCCCGTGGTACACTCCAAGCTGGATAGCTTCCATACATCCCATGGAGCTGGCCACTATATTATCGATTACTCCACTGCAAATTGTACAAGCGAAAAATACAACCGGGTCGTTGAAAACGCTTATTCAAGATCTCTGATAGAGCTTTGGAGCTTCAGAATTGAGCCTTTTATAGCATAATTGTAAAATAAGGGACAGTGTGGCGTCGCAAACATGATGATGGCACATTTCTCTACGCTAAGCATGAACTAATCAAGAATCAGAACTGAAATGTATTCAGGGTGGCCTGCAGACGAAACTAGACAATCGGACTAGGTAAAATTCGCAAATGGGTATTTTCGCATCGTCGGCATATAGAAAGTGGTTATCAGAAGTTAGCTTTCTCGTGATTTCATTGATAAATTGAAAAAGAGAAGAAGGAATAGCATTGGAGACGGCCCGTTCTCCGTACGTCAAAATACATAACACAATAAAATCAGAACATTAATCAAACTTAAAATAAACCAAAATTGGTTTACTCAACTATTTAACTTGAAAACGGGATACTTTACTTGTTACAAAAGTTAATTTTCGAACTTAATCATCTCATTACATACCTTTGATGTATTTAGGATTACTTTAAAAAATATATAGCTGTGTTCTGTGCGATTACTTTCAATAACTAGTGTCCACTTACAATAACTATTTAAAAAAAACAAAGTTAAGGTAAAATTGTTGCTCTTTAGACCGTTGAAACAAACGGATGAAAAATGTCTTTTGAAGTGTAGCGTAAGCTTCCATGTACCGCCCAAAACCTCCACCTTCGTTCGCGTGGTCGTGTCCTGTCGTTCCATCCAGCCCTGAGAAGTGATGGTGAGAAAAGTACGAAAACAAATGCCAGTGCCACTGATCGATGGGGATCATAAACCATATGCAACGCCGCACAGCACGCTTGAATTGAATGCCACCGTCCCGCGATATGCGACAACTGCGCGGGCACTGCACGGCACGCAGTCTAGCACCGCTGCGGTATTATAATGACGGAGTGGAACCGGATGTTCAATTCATAAATTTATGCGTCTAGGGCTGTGAAATTTGCTGACAGTTTCAGCGGTCTCGCGCAAAGCGATAAGGTGCATTAACGAAGTGAAATGACATGTTAGTTAATGAGTTCGTAATGGTGATGCTTGGTAATGCATCACCGCGATCAGTCGACGGCTTCGTACCCGCCCGGACCCACTTATGTCATGGGTGACCCATTGCGACGCAGCCGCCGCCATCGCAGTTGAGCTCCTCCAGCCTTGGTAGCTTCAACGGTGGGCGGGTGGTGGGTCGCAGAGAGTCGTCGCTTGACTAAATGTTCGTTATGCACTGGTACGGCTGCGGTGATCAATTATGGGCTGCACTGCTTTACTTGCTTGTGTTCGTCGCGGCTCATAGCCATCGTGGCGGAGTCAGGTCGGTCAAACACTCGACAAAACCCTCTAAACTCAAGATGCCGATGACAGTTGAGACGGACAGCTAGGCCCACCTACCCGACCCGGCGGGCCCGTGCGTGTGCTCGATAAATCTTGAAGCAGCGTTTCACATCAACATGCTGTTGCTACTGCCTGTCGTATCTGGCTCGGAATCATGGCACGCCACATGGCAATTTATCGTGATTTTGTAGCCCCACTGTTGTGTATGTCTGCGCTTATGGTATGCTCATATGACAAGTATGCATTAGCGCTGCAGTTTTTGTAGTCGTTTTGTTTTGTTTAGTCGCTGCTTCTGTTGTTCCCGGTCTAGGCTTGGTCTAGGTATAGGTACCATTCGAGCGACCATGAGTTAATAAATAAATCACATGCTTTTTCACAAAAGAGCACCGACCATTTCTCGAACAATCTCAATCTCTGTCTCGCCTAGGAATTACAAATTGGCGTTCAAACGAGAAATGGCTATTGCCGTGATTAATACATCTTTGAGTAGCGATCTTTGCACCATGTTTAACTGCTTTTAAATTGGTATGAAAATTTTACTGAAAATTCATTTACATCAGTAAACTTCACACCTACGTCTAATGAAGCTGTACCGATTGCTTGTGCCTATTTGTGCCTCACCTTGGTACATGCAATGTTTTGTGTGCGTTTGCATTTTGTAATGGCTTTGAGGAAGATCGTTTAATTGCAGACAACATTAAGGTGCGAAATTGATTCACACCAAAGCTTAATGTCCAAATGACCAAAGGCACAAAATCGCAAAAATCGGCGTGATAAAAGCATGAGTACAAATGTCATCTGTTGGTATGACTTTTTGCGTATGACCACCTTATTTCCACACGGAATCACGAAAACCGGCAAGAAAGGCACGCAAGTCTTATCGAGAGAGGGTCAAGCAGCTGAATATGGAAAATAATTTCATTCCAAAACTTTGTAGACTCCTTCGCACCCGATCCAACCAGTGCTCGCGCTCAGCTCAGACTCCATTTATGGGTTGATTAATGTTACACAAGCTAAACCATATATAAACATGGTACGCTCGATGCCGCCATAAAACCGCATAAAGTAAATTGTTTTCGTGTCGTGGCAAAGCAGCGGGAAGAGTAAAAAAAATCCATTTAATGTCACACACACACACACCGTCTCCCCGTTAGCCGTTCCCTGCTGGTGCGGACGATGGCGGCAAGGTGCCGAAGGTAAAAGAAGTTAGTAAGCAGGCGGGCGCATGTGATTTATTTATTAACTCATGGTCGCTCGAATGGTCCCCAGACCAAGCCTAGACCGGGAATAACAGAAACAGCGACTAAACAAAACAAAACGACTACAAAAACTGCAGCGCTAATGCATACTTGTCATATGAGCATACCATAAGCGCAGACATACACAACAGTGGGGCTACAAAATCACGATAAATTGCCATGTGGCGTGCCATGATTCCGAGCCAGATACGACAGGCAGTAGCAACAGCATGTTGATGTGAAACGCTGCTTCAAGATTTATCGAGCACACGCACGGGCCCGACGGGTCGGGTAGGTGGGCCTAGCTGTCCGTCTCAACTGTCATCGGCATCTTGAGTTTAGAGGGTTTTGTCGAGTGTTTGACCGACCTGACTCCGCCACGATGGCTATGAGCCGCGACGAACACAAGCAAGTAAAACAGTGCAGCCCATAATTGATCACCGCAGCCGTACCAGTGCATAACGAACATTTAGTCACGCGACGACTCTCTGCGACCCACCACCCGCCCACCGTTGAAGCTACCAAGGCTGGAGGAGCTCAACTGCGATGGCGGCGGCTGCGTCGCAATGGGTCACCCATGACATAAGTGGGTCCGGGCGGGTACGAAGCCGTCGACTGATCGCGGTGATGCATTACCAAGCATCACCATTACGAACTCATTAACTAACATGTCATTTCACTTCGTTAATGCACCTTATCGCTTTGCGCGAGACCGCTGAAACTGTCAGCAAATTTCACAGCCCTAGACGCATAAATTTATGAATTGAACATCCGGTTCCACTCCGTCATTATAATACCGCAGCGGTGCTGGACTGCGTGCCGTGCAGTGCCCGCGCAGTTGTCGCATATCGCGGGACGGTGGCATTCAATTCAAGCGTGCTGTGCGGCGTTGCATATGGTTTATGATCCCCATCGATCAGTGGCACTGGCATTTGTTTTCGTACTTTTCTCACCATCACTTCTCAGGGCTGGAACGACAGGACACGACCACGCGAACGAAGGTGGAGATAGGTTTTGGGCGGTACATGGAAGCTTACGCTACACTTCAAAAGACATTTTTCATCCGTTTGTTTCAACGGTCTAAAGAGCAACAATTTTACCTTAACTTTGTTTTTTTTAAATAGTTATTGTAAGTGGACACTAGTTATTGAAAGTAATCGCACAGAACACAGCTATATATTTTTTAAAGTAATCCTAAATACATCAAAGGTATGTAATGAGATGATTAAGTTCGAAAATTAACTTTTGTAACAAGTAAAGTATCCCGTTTTCAAGTTAAATAGTTGAGTAAACCAATTTTGGTTTATTTTAAGTTTGATTAATGTTCTGATTTTATTGTGTTATGTATTTTGACGTACGGAGAACGGACCGTCTCTAATGCTATTCCTTCTTCTCTTTTTCAATTTATCAATGAAGTCACGAGAAAGCTAACTTCTGATAACCACTTTCTATATGCCGACGATGCGAAAATACCCATTTGCGAATTTTACCTAGTCCGATTGTCTAGTTTCGTCTGCAGGCCACCCTGAATACATTTCAGTTCTGATTCTTGATTAGTTCATTGTTACAAAAGTTAATTTTCGAACTTAATCATCTCATTACATACCTTTGATGTATTTAGGATTACTTTAAAAAATATATAGCTGTGTTCTGTGCGATTACTTTCAATAACTAGTGTCCACTTACAATAACTATTTAAAAAAAACAAAGTTAAGGTAAAATTGTTGCTCTTTAGACCGTTGAAACAAACGGATGAAAAATGTCTTTTGAAGTGTAGCGTAAGCTTCCATGTACCGCCCAAAACCTCCACCTTCGTTCGCGTGGTCGTGTCCTGTCGTTCCAGCCCTGAGAAGTGATGGTGAGAAAAGTACGAAAACAAATGCCAGTGCCACTGATCGATGGGGATCATAAACCATATGCAACGCCGCACAGCACGCTTGAATTGAATGCCACCGTCCCGCGATGTGCGACAACTGCGCGGGCACTGCACGGTACGCAGTCCAGCACCGCTGCGGTATTATAATGACGGAGTGGAACCGGATGTTCAATTCATAAATTTATGCGTCTAGGGCTGTGAAATTTGCTGACAGTTTCAGCGGTCTCGCGCAAAGCGATAAGGTGCATTAACGAAGTGAAATGACATGTTAGTTAATGAGTTCGTAATGGTGATGCTTGGTAATGCATCACCGCGATCAGTCGACGGCTTCGTACCCGCCCGGACCCACTTATGTCATGGGTGACCCATTGCGACGCAGCCGCCGCCATCGCAGTTGAGCTCCTCCAGCCTTGGTAGCTTCAACGGTGGGCGGGTGGTGGGTCGCAGAGAGTCGTCGCGTGACTAAATGTTCGTTATGCACTGGTACGGCTGCGGTGATCAATTATGGGCTGCACTGTTTTACTTGCTTGTGTTCGTCGCGGCTCATAGCCATCGTGGCGGAGTCAGGTCGGTCAAACACTCGACAAAACCCTCTAAACTCAAGATGCCGATGACAGTTGAGACGGACAGCTAGGCCCACCTACCCGACCCGTCGGGCCCGTGCGTGTGCTCGATAAATCTTGAAGCAGCGTTTCACATCAACATGCTGTTGCTACTGCCTGTCGTATCTGGCTCGGAATCATGGCACGCCACATGGCAATTTATCGTGATTTTGTAGCCCCACTGTTGTGTATGTCTGCGCTTATGGTATGCTCATATGACAAGTATGCATTAGCGCTGCAGTTTTTGTAGTCGTTTTGTTTTGTTTAGTCGCTGTTTCTGTTATTCCCGGTCTAGGCTTGGTCTGGGTACCATTCGAGCGACCATGAGTTAATAAATAAATCACATGCTTTTTCACAAAAGAGCACCGACCATTTCTCGAACAATCTCAATCTCTGTCTCGCCTAGGAATTACAAATTGGCGTTCAAACGAGAAACGGCTATTGCCGTGATTAATACATCTTTGAGTAGCGATCTTTGCACCATGTTTAACTGCTTTTAAATTGGTATGAAAACTTTACTGAAAATTCATTTCCATCAGTAAACTTCACACCTGCGTCTAATGAAGCTGTACCGATTGCTTGTGCCTATTTGTGCCTCACCTTGGTACATGCAATGTTTTTTGTGCGTTTGCATTTTGTAATGGCTTTGAGGAAGATCGTTTAATTGCAGACAACATTAAGGTGCGAAATTGATTCACACCAAAGCTTAATGTCCAAATGACCAAAGGCACAAAATCGCAAAAATCGGCGTGATAAAAGCATGAGTACAAATGTCATCTGTTGGTATGACTTTTTGCGTATGACCACCTTATTTCCACACGGAATCACGAAAACCGGCAAGAAAGGCACGCAAGTCTTATCGAGAGAGGGTCAAGCAGCTGAATATGGAAAATAATTTCATTCCAAAACTTTGTAGACTCCTTCGCACCCGATCCAACCAGTGCTCGCGCTCAGCTCAGACTCCATTTATGGGTTGATTAATGTTACACAAGCTAAACCATATATAAACATGGTACGCTCGATGCCGCCATAAAACCGCATAAAGTAAATTGTTTTCGTGTCGTGGCAAAGCAGCGGGAAGAGTAAAAAAAATCCATTTAATGTCGCACACACACACACCGTCTCCCTCCCCGTTGGCCGTTCCCTGCTGGTGCGGCCGATGGCGGCAAGGTGCCGAAGGTAAAAGAAGTTAGTAAGCAGGCGGGCGCATGTGAGTAAGTGAGCACCATGTTAACTGATCATAACAATAAATTCAAGTCTACACAACTTCATCCGTTTCCAACGGTGCGCCATTATCTCACCCTCGTTACGAGGGCAGTGTGGGTAAACCTGATGAAAAATGAGTAGCTTTAGCGCGTTCGTGCACTACCCTTGGTCGTCGCGTTCCGGCCTCCCATCTCCCCAGCTCATATCTGGCATTTAATTTTCCTAAATGATATCTCACTCTCAGTCAGTTTAATGAGCAGTATATAAGACAATTTCTACTGCCATCACTGCAGCTTTGGTTAATATTATCGTTATTATTGCTCCCATTGCCGTCGACCCATGGACATGGTGCAATTTCTTTTATCGCCATTTTGGACCATGAAAACTGGCGCACATTACCAGCGCGATTACGCCCTATGTGTCGTGGGTGCGAGATGCTGTTGTTCACTCACTGTGCTCCCGAACACACCACCACCACCACCACCACAGTTCGCTAGATTTATGGTCTCCGTTTTGCTTTTCGTAGCCGTAGCCGCACTCTCCCACTCCCACTAGTTTGCCCCTTTCCGCTTGCGCGCTGCACTGCTCGGTGCGCTGGCAGATCCTAAGATGCTGGCACGAGTGACATTAATTTATAAAATAATTACCCCGGCAGCGACAAGGAAATAAAATATTACCACTATATGAGAGTGGTTTTCTGCTTTACGACGCGTCGGTATAAAGAGTTTGGGCTTTTGTTTATTGGCCCGGGGGCTTTGGATGGAATGAGGGTCCTATATTTACCATACTTTATGCTCTGCTAGAACCAAGGTTAGAAGCGTAAACGTTTCTAAATTTACATCTTTTACAAGCACGACGGGAACAGAGCAGAACAGCAACAGTGTGTCATCATAGGTTGACATTACGATTGCAAGGAGAAGAAGCAAAAGTATAGTGTCCTAGAGAACGGAATGGTTAGATGGGAAGAAACTTTTGTTTGATCGGTTGTTCATTGCCGTTCTCATGATGTCTGTGATGCGGATATGTTGACTGTAATGCGTTGAATGTTACTTGAGAATGTTTGATTGTGTAAGTTATTACTCAAAATTCGTGTGTAATCGATGTAATTCAGATCACCTTTTCGTTAAGCGGTACAAAATTACAAAAAGACCAACAAGATAAAATGGCGAAATGGTAAGCTTGTATTTGTAGAAAAACAAAAAACTCCAACCAATGTGGTAGACATACATTCGTATCCCAAACACGACAGTAGCAATCAGCATCGGCACAAGAAGTGCAGAATAAATATTGTTTCTAAGATTTGGGATATATCTCTCGAGCACCACTTGAAGCACCTTTCGATTGGAAAGGAAAATATAATTACACCACGGGCGGTCTAGCATTCGGCCGTGTTCGGTAGCGGGAAACAAAATGCCAAACGAA
>KZ061655.1:263098-298098 GCA_002091835.1 Anopheles maculatus
GCTTCCTCGAGGACACTTCACAGGACCGCCTTCGGGTACGTTGATGCTGTTTGCTGCTGGCCACCTAAGCCAACCGGGAGACGAACGTGCCTGCAGTGGTTGATTATGATGATGTGGAGGATGATGATGGCTTTGGCGGCCCGTTTCATAAATTGGGTGTGGAAAGGAAGTGCCGTCTGAGTGCTGAACGGAAAATAATTATGGCCCATTGCCACCCTCACTCGAGCGCGGAGATTTAATTATATTGTGGTGTTTCTGCTTTTTCAAAATGATACCGAAATGCGGCCGCACACAAAATGGACACATAATTGTATGGGGCTGTTTGGAATTGCGTGTTAAATTGCAAAAGATGAAGTGGTCTGCTTCTGGAAAACAACATCCATCGAGGGTTCTATCACGATAAATAAGACCAGCGAAGATATCTTAGTATGGTCAAATGATTGAGGAAAGCTTTACAAAAAAAAAATGTATAAAAATCATTAATATAAACTTAACTTGCTTGGGAATAAATGGAACGTGTACCATGTAAAGTCAGACGTGTCAGAATGCATTCAAACCAAATAAATGATTGGCCCCCTACAACCCGAATGGTTGATTAAAACGTAACATACCGAACGAATTGAAAAGAAAGATTAATGGATCCTTTTGCTTAAGCTGGTGGTGTTAATTTGAGTAAAACAGTAAGCTTCCGGCACCTTCGCTCAGGTCGCCTCGCATTGTACAGTGCGATGGCGACGGGTCTTTTTTTTTTATTTTCTCAAGTGCTCTCATCATTTTTCCATTACCCTTACCTACGCGACCAAGAAACGGCCGCCTTCATTCTGTCTGCTGCTTTGCTGCGTGCAAACGACTAGCAGCAAACATCAGTCGGCCAAGAACAGGCAACCCTTGTGTGAAGCGAAGTAGAAAGCAAAGAAAATAGTCAACGGCAGAAGGAAGAGAAAAAAGAAAAAAAAAACAGAAATCAACTAACCGGCATAAAGACCCTCACCCAGCCCAATCTATCGCAATCTGAGCTGCATGTCCGACTGTCGGAATCGAGTGTAATTTTGCTGTCAGAATCGTGTTATTTTCCACTCCAATCTGCGGCATTTCATTCTCTCTGGGCATGTAATCTTTCATCCATGCGTCTACGTCGAGTTTGGTTAAGGTATCAGCGAGGTCTTTAGCGGCAATCGGAGACCGGCGGCAGGGCGGGGGGGCAAAATAAGGGGGTGGTTTCCTCTTCTTTTATAAGTGGTCTGGTCGGAGCGGCAGTGGACAAACAGCAGTGCAAAAGGGAAGAACAAGGAACAAGAAAGATGTTCGAGATCGCGCGGCTCCGTGCGGGAAGCAATCGTTGCGGTGGTCGCCGGCTCTCCGGACGCTCAGCGCTGATCTGATGAGCGGGTGGGCGTTCCGTTGTGAAGAGGTGCGATCATCAGCCCCATGATCCTTTCCGTTCCGATGCGGACCTTCTAGCAGTGTGTGTGTGTGTGGTGAGAGGAGCAGATGAAATTTAGCAAATAATTGACAGCCAGCAAATGACGCCGAACGATGTTCGAAGGAGCGGCACAATTAATTGAAGCCGAAAGAACGTCACTGTTGTAGACAGCCGCGATAGCTGTGGTGATGCAAATTGAGACAACTGTGTTGGAAGTGGACAGCGAACCGTTTGTACCATTTAGGAGACGGTTTTGTGAAGCGTGTTTCTGATGGTACTTAGCACTTGAACAGTTGAACATATATTTTTAATTAAGCTAAGGGTTGGGGTATGGTGAAAACAAGAACGCGAAGAATAATTTGAATATAGTTAAAATATGAGCATTACATTTAAAATTACGATTTTAGAATTGGACATCAATAGATCAATAATTTCCCAAACGTCTTAATTCATTTTTTGTTGTAAACAAACGGTTTACGCCGACAGTCGCTGTCACTGCAGCTTAGGAGTGAGTCAGGATGAAAGTGAGTTGTCGGGAGAGTGAGAAATGAGTGAGAGAGGAGTGAGAAAGGAGAGAGATAGGCGAGTCAGAAGTAAGAAGGGCGAATGATATAAAAGGGAAAATTGCCTGTAATCAGCCTCTTACACAGTAGAAAAGCTAAAATAAAAAGTCAGACTGAAATTTTGGCTCGCCGTAAATGCGTGCCTAAAATAAGTTTTTTCTTGCGTTTTTCTACATTTTTCGTTCAAATTTTAAAGTTTTTTGGAACGATGGCGGTGAGTCTTCGAAATCAATTCCACAACTTATCGTTTTTTGAGTCATATATGTTGAATACATTCAAAATTCTCTTATTCCTTTTGGTCTGTTCTATCGACTAAGTCTATTAGAAATGGCCAGATCGCCAATCCTTTCCCAAGAAACTAGGTTCACATATGACTGTCTTCAATCTCCGATAGGTTTACCTTTACCTGAACCAGATAAACGAACTCGTAGTACCTTTCTGCGCCTCGTGCCGAATGGGTCGCTGCCGAGCACCTTTCTGGTGGGGCATGAGTCTGACAACCTCATCAAGTGGTCCTGCCATCGTATCCCGCGGGCCAGAATATCATCACCGCCACATAGCTCAGCTAGCACGTGGTTAATTCTTCTATAAACGCCCATATCGTACATAATTTCATAGAAAATCCTTAGCTATCGTCGTTCGAAAACGGTGAGTGCATTGGCGTCTTCCATAGGCAGCATAGTCCAAGACTCGTAAATAGGACTAGGACTAACAAACGAAGACACGATATGGTCTTCTTGATCCCGTTCCCGTTGTCTAAAGTAGCGATCGTACCGTGGTAGCAACACCCTTTTACTTATAATAAAAAAATTTATAGTCAGATGTCACATCATGACCACCAAAATTAAACTTATGCTTTATTGCAGTGAATCTTGGATCCAGGAGTTAGAGCATCTGTCCTTAAAAAAAGCTTGCGATCCCTGCTATAGACAAAACTGTTCACGTGAAAATTGTACAGAATAACTGATGAAAAGCTAAAAATGTCACTCTAGAGACTGCATGGAATATTAACTATTCGTTAAGAATCAACATGAGATTTTTGACGACGGCTAGTGCTAACTGCCAAAGGACTATTCAGAAAGGTATAACAGTATTTTTGTAGAATACTTCTTTGAATTTGGGGTTTACGAAAAAAAAAAAGAATTGACTTACTTGAGCTTGGCCTGCTACAGTCGTATTAAGTCCATAATACTGCTCTTGGTCGAATCTCAGCCTGGGTCTACCATGCCATCTCTGCCCATGTGCATGGGCTAACAAGACTTCATATACTGGGTCGTTCGGTACCATTCTCATGACATGACCAGCCCACAATGGGTAGATCATTGGTTAGCTTGTAAAGCTCGTTGTAATAGCGAGGTTGTACATTTGTTTAATCTATTCATTATTTCGGCAGGACCGGGGTTCGAATCCCGGCGGACCACCTCCCCGTACGCAGGACTGACTATCCAGCTACGGGTAAAACTTAGTCACAGAAAGCTAGCAATAGCTGGCAGGCCAAGACCTCACGAGGTTGTAGTGCCAGAGAAGAAGAAGAAGATTCATTATTTCCCTTGCTCATCAAAAGATACATTTATAGATTTTTGAAGCATATAAAAATGTATCTACGTACGTCGATTTGTATGCCTAAGATCTAACTGAAACTGCACGGAAGTCCATGAATCAGATCCCATACCCTGCAAATGTTTATTATGTGTAATAGGCACATCTATGCAATGATCACAATCATCTGCAGTTGAAATTCATCACCCTCGTGCTCATCACTGTCATCTCAGCTTCCAAATATGTAGACAGCGATGCCACACATGCGTGTCTATTGTCAGTAATTGGCACTGTGCGCTTTAGCACCCCTTTTGCAGTGCAGTGCATGGAAGGTGAGTTTTTGTCTTGAAGAGTGGTCTTAATAGAGTAATGGTATGCGAAAAGAACCACTTCTAGCAGCTTCACGTTATGAAACGATTTGCGGAGGCACGGACAACAGACGAGGACTTGCGGCCAGCATATCAGTGTATCACATCAAAAGAGCACCCTCCACCATCATCCGATCAGGGGACTGATGAGGATGAGGCAAGCGAAAAACACATGCCTTCCACACGCCACACATCAATCTCAAATGTGCGCGCATCGCGGATTGCGTGCCGACCAAACTGGCGTGCACGCAACACGCAGAAGACGAGATGGGAATGCATCCTAGGCTGGTCCGTTTGCTCCGTCTTTTTGAGGCCACCGACACAGTCCGTGATGGGCGGCGAACTGTGTGTAACGTGCAACATTGCCGCGCGAAATCTGTCAATTTGACGTATCTCAAGCGGGCCGTAATCAAAGTCAACAGTCAACTCGCTCGTTCGGGTTTAAACAGCATCCGCTTCTCATCAGCGCGCGCGCTTCTGGGTGGTACCGATGCTCGCGGGGGATCGAGGAAAAAACGGCAAAAATAATAATAACAATAAACGAGCCTCAAAACGACACATCAAGAAGAGGGGTCCGTTCCGAGGCGGCTATGTGTTATACACACTGTACGACTCTTTTTTTATTTTTTTTCGTTGCCGCCGTTTTGTTGTTCTTGCTCGCTGCTCTTCTCGAGCACCCCGGGTGTGAACAAAGTACGCACATAACGAGCCAGCAACGAGCATCATCGCCATCGTTTCCGCCCGGGTGCAATTGTGTTTGTGTGCGGGGCCGTTTGGTGTGTGCGCGCGGCTTCGTTTGGGCTTTGTTCAAATTTATGCTTGACGTGTTAAGTGGTTTTCTCGGAATATTGCTCACTTTTGTTTACTTTTCATGGGTTGTACATCTTCCTTTCGCTCTCCCGCGTCGTCGCCGTCGGTCACCACTCCTGTGGTGCTATTTGAACGCGCTTCAAAAGAATCGCTTTATTGCTCCGACAGCAGCAGCAGCGCCAGCCAGCCAGCCAGCCATCCATGGGAGACCGAAGCGTGTGCGAGTGTGCGTGACAACAGCACGTTTCTCACTGTGCGAGAAATGCGAGAGAACGCGAGAGTGCGAGAGAGTTTAGCGTAGTAGGGTACGTGCGATAGTGTGCGTGATGCAGCGTTCGGGCGCTACGATTGGTCGAAACAGGCCATTCATCACCCGGAATCCATCATGAAATTTTCGCCTCGCTCTCAGCGGCAGTTGATGGTAGCTTGCGACGGCCGCTGAGAACGAGTCCAACTTTGTCTGCGAAGCTGTACGGTTCGCCAGTGAACGTGGTCGTCGTCGTCGTCCTCGCGTCAAATTCCGCTACGATACTGAGCTTGCTGTGGATTACCTGCACATCGCATGTGTGTGTGTGTGTGTGTGAGTGTGTATGTGGAAACGATTACACATTGGAATAATATGATCAAACACATGTGCTAATACGCGCAGGCATTGTACCGTGTGACACGTGTGAGCAGTGCTTTGGCCCGTAACAAGGTGTTGGGTTGTTGGGCCGTGTGGATGAAGATAGCGAAGGCCACAAGAGTCAGAAGGAAAGTGTTCAAATGGTGGTTGAATCAGTGATTGATTGAGTAAACAACGAGCACCTTCGGGGATCATCTGTCCGTCTGTTATTGAAAACGTGCAACGTCTATCATTGCTGTCGTAAGACGTTCAGTGCAGTGTGGCGTTGGCTGTGCAGTGATTTGATGCATCGGGAAAAGTGAAACAGTGAAGAAGACGACTAAAGATCAATGCAATTGATGTGGGTCGATTAAAATTGTAATTTGTTTGGTGTGACTGCAAAACAAAGTCGCTGCGTCAGAACGCATCGAGCGAGAGTGTTTGTGTTTTGTTTTTGTGATACCATACATTAATCTCGACACAACGTTCGAGCCCTGCGGTGTGAGTTTGTGTGAGCCAATGTGTGTGTGAGAATGTGAAAAATATGACCACTCTAAACGATCTACCATGTGAATGTTCCAGCATGCAAGTGAATCAACCGTTTGCAGTGCAATTACTGCACCAATAGCTAGTGAGTGTGGAAAAGTGTGAATTAAAACAAAAAGGAAAACAAAACATACCGACGGAACGTTTAAAAAGTAAAAAAGACGTGTGTGAAAAAAAACGCATTAGCCGATTAATTACAACATTAAGGTGACAGAAGTGCATATCATAGTGCTAAGAGCTGCATTGCCCTTTTTCTTCCGCCAAAGACCGCCCAAATGGTAATACTAGAAGGCACCGCAATGTTACAAGTTGGAAATAATCAATATCTTCAGCCGGACTACCTTTCTCCGCTTCCGACTTCGGTAAGTATTCGCAGGCAGACAGTCTGTTGAGGGCAAAAATCCATCCAACGGTGCGCCAACGGTGGTGCGGAACAAAATAAAATGCTAATACCAGCCGTTTTTTCCAAACTTTTTTCTCCCTGCCCTCCTAAACAACAGTTGGACGCGAAGAAAAGTCCCCTGGCACTGTTGGCGCAAACGTGCAGCCAGATCGGGGCCGACCCAGGAAACATTACGGTCAAGTCGCTTGTTTCACCGTCGGAAAAGAACAAAAAATCATCGTCCTCCAACAGCTCCAGCAGCAGCACGAGCAGCACATCGTCATCCGGCAGCAATTCGTCGGCCTCGTCCCAGGTCGATCCGACGTCGCACTCGTCCGCGTCACGATCGCCGTCGGTAAAGACGGACAAGTCGGACGCGTCGCCGGAGATCAAGCTCGCCTTCAAGCCGTACGAGATGAACGTGCTAACGACGAAAGTGAACCTTAGCAAGTCGTCGGTGGACGATCGTCCCTCGTCCAAGATGAGCAGTGGAAGTGACGTGTTGAACAATAACAGTGTGAGCCAAATCAATAATAATAGTAATAGCCACGGTGATCACGGGGGGCGCAAGGAAAGCCGAGCTCTCTCGCCGCGTGGCAGCGCCGATTCGCCAATGTCTGGACGCGGTGGTGGCAGTGCTAGTGTGAAGAGTACGGAAAGTGGTGGTGAGCATGGAGGCAATAAGTGCAGCACACCGGAAGCCAACCGTAGGGCCTCGTCCGCCGGTACGCCCAGTGATCGTGACAAAGTGAACGGAAACAGTGTGGGGGGTGGCTCCGGGCCGTCCAGCAGTCCGTCGGCCGGCATGATGCATCCGGGAGCGTTGCCACCGTCGGCCGCATACAAAGCGAACCCGTACGGTATGAGTGCGGCCGGTTTGCCGAGCCCGTCGGGTATCGATCACACGAATCCCGCCTTTCGGCCACCGTTCGCTGGTGCATTTAGTCATCATCATGCGGCCATGCTGGCTGCCGCCGGATACACGGGAGCGGCAGCGGCAGCCGCGGCGGCAAGTGCCGCCGGTGCCAATCCGTACCTCAGCTACACGCGCGTCAAAACACCGTCCGGTGGTGAAACGTTAGTGCCGATCTGCAAGGATCCGTACTGCACCGGATGCCAGTTTTCTGCCCACAATCACCAGATGATGATGGGCAGCCAGTGTCCGGCGGGATGTACCCAGTGTGACCACCAGAAGTACATGGCCATGGCACTCAGCTCGATGCCGCCAGCCGGCTACCCGGGCTATCCTTCACCTTCGTCCGCCGCTGCCGCCGCCGCTGCAGCTGCGGCGGCTGCCGCGGCAGTTAATTCCGGTGGATCGCAACCGCCGGGCAGTGCCGGTGCCGCCAGCCGTCCGTACATGTGCAACTGGGTTGTCGGTGATTCGTACTGTGGCAAACGGTTCAACACTACCGATGAGCTGCTATCGCATCTGCGCACACATACCGCCAACCTGTCCGATCCAGCGGCACTGGCTCTGCAGCAGCAGTTGATGCCTCTGAGCGGCATCTTCCCGCCTACTTCGCTCCATCACCATCACCGAGGCTACCCTAACCCGCCGCTAAGTCCGCTGTCGGCCGCTCGGTACCATCCGTACGTCAAGCCCGGTGCCATGCCTACGGCCATGCCCGGCTCACCGTACAGTGCGGCGGCAGCGGCAGCGGCGGCTGCCTTCAATCCGGCCGCCGCCTTCGGACAGTACTACTCACCGTATGCGGCCGCCCTCTACGGACAGCGCATGGGCGCGGCAGTACATCAGTAAACAGAAGGGTGCAGTGGAAGTGAATGCGTCTCGTGTGTGCGTGTTTGTGGTTGACGGCAGTGTAGCGTTCTAAGTACGGTGACCCTTATCACAAAAAGGGTAATCCAGGGCTGGGCGCCGTAAACGTTAAGAACATTACGAGCAAAGCACACACACACAGCAGCAACAACAACAACAACAACAGAAAACCGAAGGTGTCCAATCGTGTTTGTTCTATCAACTGTGATATTAAGATTATTCTGCAAATGAGATGGAGTGTGGGGCAGTGGAAATAGTAACACATTAAATGAAGCCGAAGTGCTGTTAATACATCCGTAGAAATCAAGCAACGGGTTCGCGACGTACACAGAGCGTTCCAACGCGCAGTGAGAAAGCTGGATTACAAATCATTCATAGATCACAGTTTGCACGCATCTGCCACAACCATCACGTGTTGTGTTGTTACGGGCATTCGGAAAAAAATACTGCATTTCACCTAAAGAAGTCGATCGAATGCTGTTAGTCTGTAAACAAAGAAACCAATTCTTCACTAATCTCGATCAAAGGGGTTTAATCTGAGCTATGCGGTGTATTGCAGATGCCGATCGTAAGCCTCTTAAGGTATCGTATGTAGATGCGAGATCGGCAGTTCGTTGTTTCAACCTTTCGAAATTCCTTATTTGCACACCAAGTGCATGGGCAGTGAGATGAAGCTACGTTGAGATCGAGATATTATTAGAATAACAATGATCAAATGTGTGGATAAACTACCCGGATAGAGTTGAGATTAATTCACTTCAATTTTTAACCGAGAAAGAACAAGCGTTGCGCGTGTCGATCATACTTTCACTCAAACGTAAATTCGATCTAAATCAATATGTCCGGAAACGATCCGACTTTCCAAAGTGATTTTGTCTATGTTGTTATTTAGTGCTTTGATGTAAAATAGATTTGAGTTTTCACCACTTCAGTCCTTAAAAAACTCTCCAATACACCAATTTGTAATGTTGCATCTCTATTCTTGATCAGGCTAAAACTTTCGTTTGTTCTAAAGTTGTTCACGTACCACATCCCTTCCAATGCGCCACGTAGATGAACAAAGAATCCAGAATATGCATTAACTGCATTGTCAGATGCTATTTATTATTGCCGTGTTTGTTATGTTGCTCACAATGCTTTCGTGTGCCGTAGATCGGTCGGTATTGGGAGTATGCAAGTAGAGCAAAACAAAACAAGGAAAAAAAACACAAGAACGTACTTTGGAGGGTTGCATAGGGTAACGTAAAAAAAACAAGTTGCATTCTTGAGATAATAAAGCAAAACGAATCATCTGCTGAAATGAAGAATAAATAAAGAAGAAACACGAAAAAAAGATACGGGAAAAGGAGAGATGTAGGAAGAAGCGAAATGGCAGGGTACGAGTTGTGTGTTGAAATTGTAAATATCCACAGAATGGCGCAAGATGTAGAAAGAGCGCGGCAATAGCAGCGGCTCACAGATACGATACGAAATGGACGAGAAAAGAGACCGCAGGAAACAAGCTCGTTTGTAAGAGAAAAATATGGAATTTATGAACCTGTAATAAATCTAAAAAGGCAAAAAGGAAAAAAAATATATGAAAATAAAAGGAAACGCCACATCCTCTATTAATTACAAACCACCGATCTTCTTGACACTTTATTCCCTTCGCACAATCCGAAAGCCCATCGAACCCAGTTAACCGGATGAGGTTGCTAATGGAAACGAATTCACGTACACAAACCGGAATGTTGTGAAACAAGGAAAGGGGAACCCGAGAGGTGGGGGGAGATTGGTGGAGGCTATAAAAAAATGCTACGAATGTGTTGGACGAAACAGCAAGAAAACGAAACAAAAGAAGAAGCAAAAAAACAAATCGAAACAAGAAGAAGTTGCGAGAAACGGAAACGAGAAAATGGCACGGACGAATGTTTTTAAAATGATATCATGTTTCGTTATTTATTAGTTAATTACCAAGCCTTTCAATTAGCACCCCAGAAGCACCCCAGAAATGAATGGCTGTCGGTGCTGGGTCGTTTGGCAGTTGTGTAGCATCACCGCGTCCACGGTGAATGTGGTCGTCCCGGGTTAAGAGAAGAGTGTGAGGCAGAGGGAGAACGAGAGGGAGAGGCACTTGTTGGTGGGGCACGGTTGGGGAATGGGTCAAAAGGGGATGCAACCTCTCACACGGGCAGGGGATTCCGCTCGCTTTGTCCGTGTGGCGGCGAACGACGATGACGCCGCGTTGTTTGTCATGTTTGTCGGAATAAATTCCACTCTCGTTTGAGCGAAACATTTGTACATGCCGGGCTCATTGTGTTTTGTATTTGGGTGTATTTCCGCACGGGAGAGCAGATCCCGTCAGTTGCCGTTGGTGGTGTGGTGAGCGTGTGTGTTGCTCCATCATCGTTGTTTTGCACATTTGTTTTCCCAGTTTTTTGTTAGTGTGGTGTTTCACTCATCACCTCGCTCCGGTCGCCGGACGACGAGCGCAGGAAGTGGTGGAATGGGTACAGTGCTTGACAAAGTGGTCGCGTACCTATCTGTGTGTGCATGATTATCGTCATAATAATGCGAATCATAATGGACAGCTTATCTAATGACGTCGCTGTTCTTTTTTTTTGCTGCCTCATAATGTATTGTCAATGTTCAGTATAACACACGATGCGATTAGCGATGGCGGTGTGCAATAAATCAACAGCAACTTGCGCCCTTTTGTTGGTTGGGAAAACTTTTTTGCACCGCACTGTACAATGACGAGGGAAATAAAACGGCTAAGCTCTACTAAACCGAAGCAACGAGGTTGAACTAATAAATTTTCAGCTTTTCAGACACTGTGGGGCATGAGCGCGCTGCTCCCTTCACGAGCAAACGGCCGCCCTTGGAGAACGCTCGGGGAACAGTGGATTTGCTGCCCACGTTTAGCTCGGTTTGTTTTTGCACATCGAAGGAGGCTTTTCCGTCGTGCAGTGGAAACGAGATGGGCGCATGGGAACGCGCACAGGCGAGGCGAGATCTGCACAGACTGCTACGAGCTGCCTCGAATCTTGTCTGTCTGTCTGTCTGTCCAGCGATTACGCGCGAGTATCAAAGCCGTTGCGCCGAATCGTGTACACGCACAGAAACATTGGGCTCTCTACTCGTGCGGTGTGCTTTGCCATTTTTGCAGTGCTTTTTTTTCTTCTTTCTTGTTGTGGCTGTTGTTACTGCTTTATTGCTTCAAGCTAACAAAATCAGCAGAACGATGGGGATGGAATGAATAAGCGCTGCTAACCGAGAACAGCCGGCAGGAAAATTGGAAGCAAGACAACGGGCATGGGCAGGAAAGCACAAAAAAGAGCATAAAAGGGCCCACGGAAAAAGATACTTCTCAAAACCATTAATCACTCACGACAAGCAGGGCGCGAGATCCCGATCCCGAGATGAAGTTATAGCCTGCAAAACGACGAAACGAGAAGGTAAATGGCGAAGCAAAAGAGAATGGCGTGAGCAGAATGATGGCAATATAGTCGGCCGAAGCCGACAATGCAACACTCTTCAGCGTTGGCATTCTCGTCTGTCCTGTGGCAGGCGAAAACTGAAATTTATCTGTAATTATCTTCGATTATACAGTCGTTATTTTTCTCGCTGCGCTCCATCGTGCGCGCTGTCTACTAAATGTGCGTCGAAGAAGGTGATGGAGAAAGGAAGGAGAGGGCGAGGAAGGGGGTGCTCTCTTGTGGCTTTTCCTTGCGGAAACAGTGATCCTTGCGTTTGCCGTTACGGAAACTGGCCACAACGAATGAGCATGGGACTTTTGTCGTACGCGAGGTTGCGTTCAATTTTGCTTACCTCTTGATATTGCTACACGAGTTTTAGGTTTTGCTTTTCATTGCATTATCGTGTGTGCTGTTGCTCTTTCTCTCACTTTTTCAATCTCTTTCCTTCTCTCTCGTTCTCTGTCTCTCTCTCTCTGTGCTCTGTTTTCCTTTTTTCATGCTCATGCCGCGATGTCTGCTTTGATCTGATAAACAGGGTGTTTGAGCGTGTTTCTACTGCGGCTTGTTTACCGTTTGTGTGCCGGCAGCACTGGTGTTAAGATTGAGCGACGCAGCGAGCGCGAGCACATGATTGAATAATGTAAGGCTCCCGATTTAAGTCATGTTTTCTGCGAGTCGTTAGGAAATGTGATATGATTTACTTCCAAGAAGCATCGTTGACCATAATAACACTTGATGTTGAATAGGCCCATTCACGGCGTCCTAAAATTAGCGGTATCGCTGATGTTTCTATTGATCTTAATTGTATGCAAATTTAGGGCGAAGGAAGCGAACATACCGTAGCGCATAATAATCCCACGAGCTGGAGGTTTATTTGTCCAACATGTGCATCCCATTTAGCAGGTTCAATTGAGGCTTGTATCAACGCAGCTGACAGGCTCTTAAAGCCGGCCAACGAGATTGTTTTGGGTTTAAAATTGATTCGTAACAGCACCAGTATAGCAGAGTTTGTTTATTATTATTATTACGAAATGAAAATTGGAATAAGAGTCAAACAGTTACAAGTTTTGGGCCCTAATATCAGTTGCATGTGCTGTACAATGACCATGCTAATTGCAGCAAAGAATGTCTCCAGCAAGCCTAGATCACTTTACTACGTGCTTTTGTATCTCCCTTATAAGTAAGTAATTAAGTAAGTAAGTAAGTAAGCAATAATTGTTATGCCAACAGCGACAAGAAACACGATAAACCAAAAGCAAGAAAAAAGGTATTAAGCTGTAAAGGTGTTGCACATAAAGCGCACTTAAGTGTTGCAACCATTTCCAAACAATAACCGGGACGGATCAGTTAACATTTTACACAAATTTCCCTGTGCTGTTTGTTGCCGCCCGTTTGGTCTTATTTTCAACACCGCCACTGTCGGGGAACAGGAAAAATAATGACCGTCATTTTTAATGGTGGCCATTTTCGAGTCATAAATAGTACTTATAAAATTATACCCCATTTCAGCTCGAGCTGACCAATTTACCCACCGTCAAAAAAGACATATCGACCGCCAACACCGGTGACGGGTTGATTCGGGTTTCTTCTTACCCGGTTCTTTACCCGGGGTTTTTTGTTTTGTGTGTGTACAGAGTGGCTTTTTCAGCCGAGTGTAGGCAAGCGGTCAAACTGCTGCTTCTTTTTTGCAGAAAGCCAAACCCCTTTTGCCGTTCGGTGTTCGTGTCGTTCGGAACTGCTGCCGTGTTGGTGTCACTGCCGGTGACTAGAGTGTAATGGTGGTATCATATTTTCTCAGCATCGAGCGAAAAATCCAATTGAAGGAAACATAAATCTTTCTTTGCGCCAACTTTCCACCGCGCGCCTCATGCGTCTGCGTCGTCTTGCCGTTCGCTCGTCGCCTTGATCTGACATTTCGGTCTGACTAATGTTCATCGGCTACGAACGAACGAAACGGGCGTAAAAGCTGTCTCTTGGGTACACAAAGAAGGTGGATACGGAGGGGGTTGGTGTTGGATTTGTGGGTGTGTGTGTGTCTGTGGGGGGAGACCGGGGTTTGTCGTTGTGCTGTCACCGCGTGTCACCGGGCACATGCATGTGGGGCTCTCCCTCTTAGAGAAGGGCCTCCCGTGATGTAGCGTACGGTGTAAAACGCAGAAACACATCAACCAAACAGACAAGCTTGACAGGCAGCGAATTGCGCTGTGTAAGCCAAAAAATGGCTGGTGGCAGTAGGAAAAATTAATCTGTCTTGAATTATTATCGGAGCTCGCCGTCAACGAGCGGGGAGGGCACAGCCAGCCAGGGAAGGTGGTTCGCAGTGCAGAAGTCAAGCGTCTGTCTTTTTAAAAGCCAACCAACAAATCCTGCTGTTAAACGAAGACCAAATGTGTGTGTTGAAAGAGCACGTCAGAAAGGGTTCGGTCACGGTGGTAAAGGTAAGTAATTTTACAGTGTTTCTACGCGATCGTGTCGACATTTCGACGGGCAGAGCTCGGTGACGACGGCTGAACAACATGCGTCAACTGCAACCCGCTACGGTAAAGTCACCGATGTTTACCACAGAAAGCAACCAAAGTGTGTTTGCGTACGTACGTACCCATACGCACATTAGCACATACCGACAAACTCTATCTGGAGGTCGCGATCGGTGGGAGGAACTGTGGAACAGATATAAACCTTGGTGACGATAGTACGGGAGAAAAGTTGCAAATATAACGACGAGGTGTAAATATAACTTTACATTGCGGTTTCATTATTCCTTCAATTCGTGTATTCAATGGTTCTGTTTAGCAGTGGATCTTTTAAGTAGTTTGGAAAACGTAACTATTGTTGGCCTGCTGTTACATGTTTGTTATTTATAATATTCTTCTTCGGTAAAAATATCGTTAGCTAGCCGGTGCACAAAAATAGATTATAGAACTTACTACTAGGTGCGAAAATAAATATCGCTTGCCCGTTGCTTAACAAGTTTTTTCTAGTTTGATTTTTTTATTTATACAACATGAGTTAACACGTTCGTTACTTCGCCGGTCTCATGAGCCGATAAGGTTTCTTTTAAGGATCGACAGCGCTTTATTCATCGTCGGTTTGGATATTCGTTGCAGCCCGGAACAGAACAAAGGTTGGAGTCGTAGCTCTCAATTGTTTTATCATAGCGATAGAAATTGTTGTTTTGAAGAAATATGGTAATTTCGAAGTATCTTGTACGGTTACTTACTTACTTATCAGGAGCTACAACCGCTTCGCGGTCTTGGCCTGCTGCAACAATCCTCGATACCGCTCACGGTCTAGCGCCGTCGTCTGCCAATCCATTATCCCGGCCGTTCTGGCGGACGCAACGACGCCATCACTCCATCTCAGTTTGGGCCTACCACGCCTCCTCTGTCCATGTGGACGGCCTAAAAGGACTTTACGGGCTGGGTCGTCCGGTGCCATTCTCATGACATAACCAGCCCACCGGAGCCTGGCGAGCCTAATTCGCTGCACGATGGTAAGATCACCGTACAGCTCATAGAGCTCGTCATTGTAGCGGCTCCTCCATTGTCCTTCCACACATACGGGGCCAAAAATCCTTCTGAGCATCTTTCTTTAGAAAGCGGCTAAGAGGGTTTCGTCAGTTTTGGACAAAGTCCATGTCTCAGAGGCGTATGTGAGTACTGGGACTATAAAGGTTCTGTACAGTCCCAGCTTCGTCCGTCGCGACAGGTATTTTGAGTGGAGAAGTTTCCTCAGGCTGTAGTACGACCGGTTGGCAGCCAGCACCCTTGCGCGCAATTCAACTTCTTTGTTGTTATCGGTGCTGACTTTTGATCCCAGATAAGTGAAGTTTTGGACGACTTCGAAGGTGCGATCACCTATCTGTACATCACCCCTGCGTAGATCAGTGTTTGTTAGCAGGGCCGCTGGTGGTGCCACCATCATTTTGGTTTTTGCCTCGTTGATCTCCAACCCGAGGTTCAGTGCCGCATGCTCGATCCTTTGGTAAGCTTCTGCTACATAGGAGAGCCTCAAATCAATGATGTCTATGTCATCAGCGTATGCCAAGATCTGGAGTGACTTATAGAAGATGGTCCCCGAAGTTTCCACCTCCGAGTCTCGGATGGCCCTCTCTAGCACCAGATTGAATAGGAGGCAAGCAAGCCCGTCTCCCTGGCGCAGACCCTTGGTGGTAGCAAAGGGCCCTGAGAGTTTTCCATCCACCTTCACCTGGCATGTGATGTTGGTCATCGTCATACGTACAAGCCTGGTAAGCTTGGCCGGGATTCCAAATGAGCTCATTGCGTCGTATAGTTTCACCCTGTCTATGCTATCGTGTGCGGCTTTAAAATCAATGAAGAGATGGTAGGAGTGTAGCTGCTGTTCCGCCATTTTCTCCCAGATATGCCGCATGGTGAATATCTGGTCAGTGGTTGATTTTCCGTTTCGGAATCCTCTTTGATAGTTTCCAACTATCTCTTCAACGAATGGGACAAGCCTGTCTTGTATAACTAGGGAGAGAATCTTGTAGGCGGTATTCAACACCGTAATACCTTTGTAGTTGCTGCACTCTAGCCTATCTCCCTTCTTGTATATGGGGTAGATGATGCCGAGATTCCAATCACAGGGCATCGATTCGCTATCCCATACCTCAGTAATGATTTGATGAATTTCCTGTTCGAGTGCTGCACCTCCGTTTTTGATCAGCTCGGCTTCTATTCCGTCGGTACCTGGTGCCTTGTTGTTCTTGAGCCGACGGAATCTTGTACGGTTATGTTTGTCAATTTACTTTTGCAACTTCATTAGTCCTGCATTGTTGATCAGAGCCTGTACATGCACCATCGACCGTAGCAAGGTGTGCTCCGAGGACACAACATGCGGAGCGTTTTCATGTTGCAGCACCACTTTTTCGTGTCGTTTTGCATATTCTTGCCGTTTATTTCGTAGTGCTTGGCTCTATTTCATCAACTACGTTCGTTCTTCTGTGGTGGTTTGTTCTGGTTGGCGTAGTTGATAATAAAAATCACACCAGTCTGCTCTTATCAGATATTCAGCAAAAGCTTTGAGCTATGGATGTGTCGCCGAGGGAATAAAGTTTCACAATGACAGGAACCGCATGACTTCTTAGGTTTACTTATTATCTTCCTTGACGATCCGATTGTAAAGCTGGAGTAACATTTCACAAAAAATGGGCCGAAAAATAAGGAAGGGATATTCCTTCTTTCTGAATAATTTTTATCGAATGTAACTGTGAGGATATTACGCAACTGATCTCTTCTAGCTTCTAGCACTAAACGTTTAATGTTAATTAGAGCAATTTTCTTCAAGCAAAGTCGTCAATTCATCGACTTGGAACATTTTAAGTCTTTCTTCGCGAACAGTGTTCTCAACGTTAAAATCATCGCTAAGAAAGCTGCTCTCGACACCTTGTATCACTAAGAAAAGCATCTTCAGA
The DNA here is from genome assembly GCA_002091835.1 of Anopheles maculatus. Taxonomy (NCBI): domain Eukaryota; kingdom Metazoa; phylum Arthropoda; class Insecta; order Diptera; family Culicidae; genus Anopheles; species Anopheles maculatus. Next base: position 280,006 of record KZ061655.1, read on the forward strand.
AGCAATAAATAGTTTTTGGTGTGTTTGCGCGGCAGTTTGGCTTGATTAGAACAAAAAAAAAAAAACAGATCCCGCAAATGACGCTTATTCGGCATGAACTCAACCATATTGAATTGAATACTTCTTAATACGTGAAATTTCTTCTTCTTCTTTCGTGGCCTAACGACCTCTTAGGCCTGCCATTTCTGGCTTACTAGACTTATTGTTACCGCATAGTTGGATAGTCAGTCCTCACTATGGGGGAACGTCCCAGATGAGACTTGAATCCCGATCCCGCCGTGTGAAGACCGGCGCCGCTGTCGCATCTACCACCGGGCCGCCCCTGTGTACGTGTAATTTGCAACATCCAAATCTCAAATGTCCTAATTAAGTTTTTTTCTGACATGTCTTAGCATAACTTAAGACCATCACGGTTGGGCGTCATCGTCCTTCTATGTGTGTGTTCTTTGCTCATAAATGAAGAAGCTAAACATAAGTGTATCTTCTATTCTTGTATTACATCTTGCTCAATTATTGACAAACATCTATGATAATATGTAAATATTGACAAATATGAGGGCCTCAAACTAATGATGTTGCTACATCATCAGTGTATAATAAGATCTGAATTGACTAATAGAATATGGTTCCAGAAGTTTCAACTCCGAGTCTTAAAAGGTCCTGTCTTGCACCGGCTGATCCTTTTTGGCCAATCACTAGTCTGAAGAATCTCTTTACTTTGTTTCTTACTGAATACAAATTAAAAATAAAGTTCATACAGCCGAAATTATTAAATTATTATTTATAATCAAGCAGCATTTTTAAAAACTGCTTATGACTAATTATAAAACACAATTACAGTGTATATCACTACTATGAAGCTTGCAGGTAACAATGCATGTAAATAATGAGGCCAATGTGATGTTGGAGACCCAAAGCGTACATAAAATAAATAACAAGTATCCGAAAACTGTAATAATAAGATAACACTAAACTTTTAAAACATTGGGACAGTTCGATTGTATGAAAGCTGACCATCTAACTAGATAATAGTTAGTTTAGTTAGTCCGGCATGTCGTAGTAGGTCGTTAAGCCGAGAACAAGAATTCTATGAAGAGTAAACCGTTTGAAACATTATATTATAAAATGGAACTGTATCTAGGATAAACGGTGATCCAACCATCACAAGAACTCATTTTAGAGTTATGTATGAAATAAGAAAGATACAAAGCCTATCGTAAAAAAAAACCGGTCATAAAACACAGTAAAATGAACAGAAATCTGCTTTCATTAGGTGAAATATGCCAATAGCTCCGTACGTGTCATTGTGAAATTATGTTGACTGTTCTATTTTTCGAGGTGCATTTGTTTCACTGTAATACATATGTTTTACCAGCGAGTGATTATTTTAATTAGAGTTGCTGTCTAGCTTCACTTTGAATGGGCGAGACAGAATCCACTGAAACACAAACAAATGAGAAAGTAAATAATAGTAAAATGTGTCCCGGTTTTGTACGGTCGGTTGCGATCGCATTAGATTTCATACATTCCTGAGAACACGTAAATTAGGCTTACATGCTTAATCGAGACTTGAGCAGCAAAACGCCATAAATAACCAACACGTTATGTTTTGCGGGTCTCTGTGCCCGAACGCATCTGTCTGAAGGAATGAGATTGTAAATCCTTCACACGAGCGCAATAACGACAACGACGATTCGGTTGGTAAAGAGGAAGGAATTTTTATGTGCCCCGATGTATCAGGTCTATAGCATATTTCTCATTTTTGCTTTTGTAAAGTGGTGTGATTTGTTGACATCGTAGCGTATATCCTTGAACGTTCTTCAAGGGTTGTACCACCGTCTGCTGTTCCGAGATCCTCTCGTGCGTCTAGAAAATGTTGCTTAAAGTCTTAGCATCAAAAAACAGCTATTGCTGGTTCTAGTGGGGATAGTAATATAGCTTACGGTAATCTCATTTATATGCGACCAAGGATTTAACTCTTTTCGCACGTTTATCTTCCTCCGGACTCCGGCCCCGTTTGCCTGCGAGACTATGCGGGAGCATTCTTCGGAGTACAGCTTTCAGCCAGACAGCTGGCTGAATTCGGCCTGTCATCTTTCATTAAATTGCCCCTCCGGCGGCTCTCACATGGCAGGTCTCACATGACTAGCGAGCTCACGTCATCTCCATCCATCGTGGGCTGTCGGCTACTGTTTAGAATTTACATAACAGAATGATTTAATTTAGGCCCACACCGTCCCGTAACGGTCGATCGATTGATCAGCGGCGATTGCATTGATTGATTGAACATTCCTTCGGTATGCTGTGCGGCACGTACACACCGTTTCCAATGGGTTGTCTGACAAGTTCGAATGTTGGATCAAACTATACAATCGCCCCCACTGATTCTCACTTGAAGTAGGCATTGCTGTGATGTGAGTGATGGAACACGAGAGCGAATGAAACGAACCCCTAGAAACAAGTGTGTGTGTGTGCACGCGCGCGCGTATGTGAGCAATAGAAAATGTATGAGGAAAGGCACGCAACCATCAAACGTGTCACTCTCTGGGTAGCGAGCTGTCCTTCGCGTAAGATTCATTGGAAAAAGGAATAGCGCAAAACGACTCAAACCGAACACGAAAAGCGTTGGCGGTAGCAACAACGGTTCGAAAACAGACATATGATATATCCAAGCAGGCGGGAAGAAAGAGAAGCAGGTAGGTTGGATAGAAGAGCAGCAAGAAACTGTAAATGAAATGTGACATCAACAGCTGCTTTAGTTCTCTCACTGTCTATCTTCGTTCTCGACGTCTTTCACACCGTGTGTTCAGGGTTTTTGCTTCAATTTCCCTCACACAACATCCATTTCTTCGACCCTTAGCCAGAAACTAACCTCCGTCAGCGTGCCTGGCGGTGTTGTTTTTTATTCACTGCCTCGGCGCTGGTGGTACCGTACCTTGTCCCGGAATAAGCGAGTAGTGCTCACGCCTGCTACCCCTGGTTCTGCAGTGCACTCCAAAGGAGAGCTGTCACTGTTTCTGTCTGAGCTGAACGTTGTTGCACGTCGTATTAATTTTAAAAATTTTAACTCATGTCACGAATTATGAGCTGATGATATGCTCGAAGCTGCGCGACTTTCCAGTAGCCGGGTCTGTCAGCGAGCGGTTGCGGCCGCCCCTTCTCGCACTCCTGTTTTTCTGCCCGTTCTGTCGGGTCCCCTTTTTTGTGGCGTTGAAAAGAGAGTGTCATTTTCAAATTAGGAAACATAATAAATGTGTACGATGCTGGTGAAAAGATGAGAGCTGCCTGAACGAGATTGCGGGCCTGTTAGTAGGGAAGAAGGTTGATAGGGATACGCAACGCAATGCACATGGGACGAATGGGTGATGGCATCAACAAGGGTGCGCGCATACTTTTGCGGCAACCAGTGTTGGCGTGAGTGAGCGTGATGTTGAATAGTGTTAAACTAGTATTCCAAGAATTTCAATCCACACAGCAGTTAGGGATACTGGGAGGTTAGGTATGTAGTTGGAATCTCGTGGCTAATTAGTACATCATCTATGTTGTTAAAGAAAACACCATTTCTGAGGGTAATATATGATTGATATCAATTGATCAATGATCAGATTGAGTGCATTATCTTGTTATGCACAATTTTAAAGACGTTTCAGGTTGTTTTGAATGAAAGTACAGAGCACTAGTCAACTAAAAGGCAATAATTCGTACTAATGAAGTTCAAATGCTGGTGGTGCCAACATCATTTTGGTTTTTCGCCCTCGTTAATCTCTTATCCGAGGATTAGTGCCGCTTGATCCATCGTTTAGTAAGCTTCTGATACGTAGGAGAGCGTCAAATCAAAAATGTATAAGTCTTAAGCATATACCAAGATCAGGATTGACTTATAGAAGAGGATTCCCGACGTTTCTACTTACGAGTATTGGAGAGGCATCCTTTTTAGCGCCAGATTGATTAATTAAATATTTAACTTAGTAATAAATTAGAGAGAATTTTGATGATCATAAATTCAAAACAAGTAACAAACAAACAAGTATCAAATATGATAGTGATTCACGGTCAGTGAAATATTTTATGGATGTACTAGGGTTCTATAAAACAAACTTAAATCTTCTTTTTCTATTTAAAAATGCAAACTAAAGCTTTCCGTCAAACGTAAAAGGGATAGCGACAACTTTCCTGACATACTTGATCAAAATGGAAATTGTTTCTGTCATTTGGGCTCTTGGGATATTGGGGTTATTGGTACTTCTACTGGTTAGTTCTGTGTATCACATATTATAAGTCAAATGGGCATATAAACCTGTAATTGACGACAGGTTAAAGTGTTCATAATTTAACTGACTAATCGTTAATAATTTCCTAATTTGTTGTTGTGTGTAAAACGTGTTTTACCTATCGTTTGCATTGAATGTACTATCTCGTATAATAAAATTGTGCCTTATGCTTCAACATGGAGTAACTTGTACTTTTTTATACTAACTTTATCAGAAAAAAGAAACGCAACCTTAAGCGATGGTGTTATCTATTGGTGCATTTTCAACTTTCTTTAATCAAATGCCGTTATGGTATGAGTACATCGATTAACAGCTTTTTATCCTAGTGTGCTCATGCCCATTCTAGAGTAGTTGTAACAACTACAATCATTCGTCGAACGGGGAGGACCAGAGCAGCGAATTAATTAACCAATGAGGTACGCAAATTTAGTCTTACCGCAAACACGTTTAGATCCGTAGATGGTATTGCTATCGATGTTTACATTATACCTTACTATCGACTAATTGACGGGTTTTGCGGTTCATGCTTGCCTACGATAAATCTTTCGCAAACGAATGCATTTTATTACCTTGTTATGTGTGAATTGAATGTCGTTCAATTACGGTGCCGGTGCCTCGACGATGAACCATCCTGTAAAACTTGTTTCTCTCATTTTTTCTTTCGTACCAATTTCAACCGCTCGTTTGCTGTTCCGCTTTGCCATGCATGTTTTGGTTTTCCCGTACGAGACGACGCTACCAGCAATGCAAAGGTGGAGGAGATGTAATAACCTTCCGTGGAACACACTGTTGTTTTCTTTCTGGTCGCTGTAGATTATAACATCCACGCAAGATCAAGCTGACGTTGAAACAGCAGCTTGCTAAGATTACATTTGACAGACTACAAACGCAATCCTTCATTTACGCTGACATGGCTGACAGCTCGGTGTCTGTGAATGAACTGTGTAGAGATTTTTTATCTGCGGTTATGTCGTACCCTTGTCAGAAAGTGTAGAGGTGGGTTTTCCTGTGAGTACAGTGCGGATGAATACTTTGTTTTAGTAATTTGTTGTCGCTTATTTCATCGTTAGTTTTTACTCACAGTATTTGCACAAACATTTCTCATATTGTATATATAGAGTAGTAGTTTTGAAATGTGTATAACTTGCTCTAGGCATTAAGACTTCAAGCACTTATGTCATATTTTATAGCCCGAATGATCTGGTTGGATTTTTTACTATAAAAAAATGTTCTGTAAAATTATACTTATGGCTTATGGTAAGTCTTCATAATTACATAATAGTTTACCTGGTTAACTGGTTAGTTTAGAGAACTTTGATTTTTCACGAATTAATTCATACCACAAAGGCTCATTTAAGCTTGGTTTTAATGAAGATGATGATGGTGAAAGCGTTGCAAGAAGTGCTGCATTCACAGCATTACGCAAACGGCATCCAACGTCCTCATCATGCCAGCGTTTCGTACACTTTCCGTACGGCAACAGAATAAAGTGGAATGATTTATTCTCGAGCTATTTGTGGCAGCATGCCATATTTCAATAGGAAATTATGATCCAAACAAAGACTTACCAATTATGCCCACTATAAAAATGATAAACGTTCCATTTTTCGCCCTACCATTAGCTTCTTCCTTGCTTCACCATCAGGCGGATCCCTCTTTAACACTCATACCTGAAAATAATCTCTATTAATCTTTTTCCCTTCATCAATCTCTTTCTCTCTCTCTCTCTCTCTCTCTCTCTCTCTCTCTCTCTCTCTCTCTCTCTCTCTCTGATAATAATTGCTTGAGTTAACAATATTTTTAAAAGTCCGCTCGTACGTTGCGTTAAATCACGGTGAGAGCGCTATGCGTGCGCGGTTTTGAAGTTGTATGATTAATGTGCTGTGCAGACTGCCTTTGTTCTCTGGCACAATCATTCAATTTGCTATCGACCGAAAAGCTACGCAGCTACGTGACGCTCGCGGGCCGTGACGCAATGATAAAACATAAGTTGTAAATATTGGAGTTGCAGCGCGGAAACTGTGGCCGTTTAGTGTTATCTAGCAAATGATTCGGCTGTTTATTGACAATCGATCATTTCGATTAGGTGGCGCAGCGGGACAGTTGACAGTTGATGCAAATACCTTCCTGACTGGCCGTGCCGTGCGGGGTTTTGGTCGGTGGGTTATTCAGCCTAATTTCCAATGCACACCATGTTGTTTCTCGCAGTCTCGCAACGGGTGTTGAAAGTCAAAAGTGGTTCGAAGCATCCGCGCCGTATTTCCCTGCCTTAATGGCAGTTGACAGTGGCGTCATCGGTTGCCACCAGCGTATCACAAATTTACCAAGCACAACCGAGCAGGGGTTGAACAACAACAAAAAAAGCAGTGAATGATTTTCACATCGCACGCCATCGGTCCTCGAATTCGGATCGCCATAAGCCATTGCCGGCGAGCACGGGGAAAGGGAAGAGACCGGAGGGACTGGCGTGCGATGGGAATGATAGGACAAAAAACAACCTGAAGGTTAATCAATTATTATGATTGATGAGCCATCGTTCGGGAGAGGAAATTGCTTTTATAATTAGCGAGATTTCTTCCGTTCTCCTCAAAGCGGTCGAAGCAGTCCGTACGGTTCGGTCACCCTCGAGCGGTGAGTTTAAATTGTGCGATGCAAACAAAGCACGTGGCCCCGAAGGGGATCGACGGACGAGGATTGTTGAAAGAACAAGACGTTTCGAGCTAGGTCCGTACACAAAAAAAAAACATCAACACCAAAAAGGAACCGATTGGCATGATCGCCGGCACTATTACAGCTTAGGTAGCCGGTTTTGATCGTTATTCGTTTCGATGGCGGTACGGATGCGGTATCACGACCATGATTAAGTGAAATTTTATATAGCAAGCCTTCGTTGCGACCACCAAGACAACCGAGACACGGTGCACGGTAATGCCTCGGAGCAAACCTTACGATCACGGGGGTACTACGATGACTACGGGGTGGGATGCGGCAGCAACATCATGTTGACAGGCAACTGTCATTTATTTCCACGCCTGGCATCCCGAAAGGGGCACGAATGTCCTTCGAATGACGGGTGTGAATGACGGAACGAAAATATTCACCCAGAACTCGGTGTGGAAGGATGTTCGGTGACATTTCTGTGTGTTTGGCTCGTCAAGCTGGGTAGTTGAGAGGCCCAAGGTAGTTGATTAGGTTCACAGCAGTATTCATCTTAATAATATCCCTCGCTCGCTCGCGTCGGAAAATGATGGAACGCTTTTGCGCTGTCAAAAAGTATGCCATGACATTGCTCAGTCAAGTATGCCACGAAGCAGACACTGATGACGCTCGTCGTCCGTCATGGTTCTCTCCCCCATGGCAGCATGGTGACGTTTGCTTGATTGAAAATCAACTCGGGAAGGGATTACTTAACCAATAATGGCTCGGCTAAGAGGATCAATATTGTTCAATCCCATGTGCATGCAAGGAGTGTGTAACGAGCTGGTTGGCAATCAAAAACTGTCTTGATGAATTACCTTCTAGCCGGTGCGCGAACGGGTGGCGGTGGAAGCGGCTGTGGTTTCTCAGACATTTGCCTTCTCCCCTCCTGGCCGCCCGTTACTGCCTTTGCCAACTCGAGCTCGAGTCGCCTATCTCGGGCATTGGGGCGCTGAATGAAGATTGATAGAGTTATTGTGAGGTAATCGTAGCATAGTTTTATCATTGTTCAATCGATCAATATGTGCTTGACGGGATAAAAGTATAAAAAAAACCATCATGCGAGAGTGTGTGTGTAGGTAGTATTGGTGATTTTTGTTTAACCACAGGAGACGATCAGAATGTTCATTGTGCTGGGGAGTAACAGCAAACAGTGAAGGATTGTGTCAAGAGTGATTTATTGGAATCCGAGGTTCCGATAAGATCATTTTTAATTTATAACTTCCTTCGTTTGTGTCCGCTCTAGCGTTGTACAGCGAGCTTCAGTTGAATGATCTGTTGCGAAATAGTTGTAATAATGTCGGTTGCCACGAATTAGAATGCAAATAGACTTCCAATATTAAATAACAGTTTTTAAGTTTACGCCGATGGTTAAAATCCTTTTACTTTCATTAAATAATCCATATATATCTTGTTGAATCTGTGTTACTTTTGCTACGTTTGATTGATGCATCAAAAAGCAGATGAACCATATTCTAACTTATCACGAAATTCTAATGTTTTAAAACACTTTTCGAGGAATAAAATATTTGACCACTTTATTTGGTTGTTGATTGTTTCAAGAGGATCTGTTTCATGTTCTTCGTTTAATTCACACTTCACAGCGTGTTTCATAATGATGAAGGTTTTGGTTAATGATGAAGGTGGTGAAAAACTGGATAGATATCTTGATGGTGTTGTGATAATGCATCACTACTTCTTGCTTGCACATCAACCCCCAAAATGAACATTGATATACGACGTCTTGCAGCATAGTTTGGAACAGTTAAAAAAGAACACAAATTACAATTAAAAGATCTACTCCTTCCAAAGCTTAATCGCACAGGGCTAGATCTTCGGGTGGGTTGTATGTTGTTAAATTATTTCCCATTAATGTCACGTTAATAGCCATCAACAACGTCTAGGGGTGCGAGACCACAACAATTTTTCCGGGGAAATGTTATCTGTCTTTCCCATCACACAGCTAGCACACAATAAGCCATTCTACCTCGGCACTGAGCAGGGTGTTGGGCCGTTTTGATCGCCCAATTCGTTTCCCCTACACATGCCTGTAAGCTTTGGAGTTCCAGCTTGGGGTTCGGTGGTTTGCACTGTGAGATGAAAAGGAAACAATGTTTTACCTTCGGCTTTCCCAGCGAGAATAACACAGCGCTAAAACGAAGGATAAAAATGGCAAAGGAAGTTCGGGGCATGGGGACGGGAAACGTGCTGCGGGAGAGAAAACAATGATTAAGGGCAAGAATACATCGGCAGGAAGTCGATCTTTACCGAGTGCCGAGTGAAGAACGGAAGGCACATAAAGTACCCGGTGCTGGGACCGGGTCAGATTGCAAGGACTCATATTTCGAAGGACGTGCAAGGAATCAATTCAAAAGGGTGCAGCAGGCCTCTCTCTGGTTGCTGTCCCTATCCTGGTGCGTCCTCCTGGGCTGGCCCTTTCCTGTGGACCATGCTGTGCTTTAGAAATGTTACGCCATGTTAGTCGGCGGTAGAACATATAATAGTGTAAGGGGGGCAATAAATTATATTGATGGTTCTATTTTCTCGATGGCAATGAAGATCGGGCTGAATGGACGAATAAACGGACGAAAAAAAAAACACACGGTAAAGAAACGCTACGACAGAACGAAACGAAACACATTAAACAAAATTTATTGACTGCCCATGTTGTGTCTCTGGGTTCTCTGGGTTAAGGGAAACGGGAAAGCGAATCGTTTTGTTTCTGGTGTTCTTTTCATTGCATTCTCGCTTCAATGCGACCGCAGCAGCATGAGGAGGATATGCTGTGCCTCGTGGTGTTTGGTTTCCCGGCACGGACGGCATGAAAAGGCGGCGGGCGGGAGAAAACCATAAGGAAATGATAAACAGAAAACGATAATGATATGGCTAGAGGAGCCTGATTGTTAGATGCGATCGGTGGCATAATCGTGAACTGTTGAAGGAAACAATAATGTGTACACGTTCAGAAAAAGACGGCGGAACAAACCACACAAATAATTGTTGTTCCACACTGCAGCGCCTCGATTTGGGAGACGTTGTTTGGTAAAGCGGCCGAACTAAAATCCTTCGAAACGGAACTAATACGAACGTCGACCAAAACAAAAAAAAAACACACACAACGACAAACACAAACCCACTGTTCGAATTGATATTGTACAGCAGTAAAATGTGCACTGTGGCACAGTGCTCTGCGAAACAGCACGGAAAAGCCGTAAATTATTGCACATTTACATTCGAATGAATAATGTCGTCACACGCTTTAACTTAAAAAAATATTATTTGTTTCCATGACATTTTAATTGTGTGCTCGCTTCATCCAAAATCTGAAGCATGCGTTAGTGCAATCGGTTTAGAAATGCAATAAAAAGATGTATGTATATATTATTTGTTGTACGTTTACGAAAAACGTCCATTACTCACGGAACCGGCACGGCACAACGGTAAGGCTGGCGGAATCGCTGGAATGACGTCGAGGAGGGCGAGAGCGTGCAACTAACCGGGACGGGACAAATTTATGGTCACACTAAATCAAACTTCTCACCCAATAGATATTAAAACTCGACACACACCGCATTTCCCGGGTATCGGGCCAGTGTACGCGACGAGCGGTGGTAATGCCTATAAATAATGGTCGTTTCTATCTTTTTTTTTGTTGCTACCCTCCACAAATCCAGCTACTACTACTACTACTACTATTCCACCCGTGAGTCCACCATGAGCGGGACCAAAATGGCTTGGTGTACGTGTGCAGTGGCCACTACCGGCGCGGAGTCATAATATTATGTGATCGCGTTTCGTCTTCCCATAATTCATGCGCCGATAACCGACTACGCTTTCAGTTCTGCCGGCGAGCAGTAAGGCAGTTTGGTACAGCGTTTTTTTTTGTAGTCGTTGTTCCTTCATTCTATTTTTTCTTCTCCCCATTTTTCTGCACCATCATTAAGGAAAATTTATAGGAATGCTTTCACGCTTTCTTTCTACTTTTGTTGGCGGCTTTTTAACACTTTTATCGTGTCATTTGATAGGATTTAGACGCAAGATTCAGCTCGCGTTCGCGTTCGAGGGCTTTAGTGCGGTGTGATCGATGGAATGAACGGTTTTGTTTATGATAGATATAAAGCATAATATTGTGCTGGGTGGATTAAAATACCTTCATGAACATTGTTACAATAAGTTGTCTTAGCTTTGTAATAGTGAGCATTAGCTAAATATCACATTTTCGCTCTTATTTGCTCATTAAGCATTCTCTCTTAATACTTTATAAAAAAATACTATACGGAGTGTCATTAACCAAAAACATAATGCACACACTAACACACACGCTATCGCGAATGGTGCAACGTGTAAGAGACATGCTTTGCCAAAGCTCAAAAGAGAGAACAAGAGATTTGATAAATATTCATTGCACTTTCTTCTCACGTTTGTGCACATTTATTTTCCTGCCGAAGACAAACATAAAATCTCGAACGAAGCTGCGCAACACACAGCAAGAAGCAAAAGGTCGCACCGAGAAGGTATGAGAAATGGGCGAAAACAGTCATCATACTTCTTAACAAATCTCGACGATGAAATGAATAATATACCACTTAAAGGTCTGAGTGGTTGGTTCCGAAATTGAAATCAAACCATAATTGGACCGGTAATTAGTGTCAATAACTTTCCCGTCGCGGCAATTTCAGCGCGTTCCGACGCGTGAGCCGGGGAATCGGGGCTGTAAGCGGATTGTGCTGAGGCCGGGGAGGTCAGGAAAGGGGAAGGTAAAAAAGGGTCCCGTTGCGAGCCCGTCGTACGGTTGCGGATGCTGAAGCGCTTCTCTCAATAGGACACGAAGTCGCATCTTGTGTTCCATCTTGGTTCGTTCTGGTCTTGTCTTGTCCGTTTGCACTCCGCTAGTTCAACACGTTGCCGTCTCGCTCCTTCGCTCGGCTTTTCCTTTTTATCATTTCTCACCCATTTGTACCTTTTTTTTTTGCTTTCTTCTCCATCTTCTCCTCCGGCTGGTGATATTTATTGCAGGCGGTTCGTTAATAAATAAAAATAATAAATGGATGAAATAAAACATTTGTTTTGCTGCCTCCTGCGGTGTAATTTTTCATCTGTTCGTTTTGAAACTCCGCCAGCGGCCTGGAAAAGGCGGCCGATCGGTGGTAGATCGAGATCGACACCTCAGGATCGTGAAGAACCGTGTGCCGAACGCCGAAGCGAACTGTTTTGTAATGCTATATCTTTCTTTACGATGTCTCGGTGGAAAAGTTTTCCGGACGGTGAGTGAGGCCAGCTTCGTGAGCAATCCCCTCTTTCGTGTCGCGTCGCCAGTCCCTTAGTCCCCGCAAACTGTGTGAATGAAACGGGTACGGATCGGACGTCCAACGACGAACAGACGGAAATAGTCTGTCCTGACAAACACACCACCACACGGAACGATGAACCCATGGTTTCATGGCTATAAATACGTATATCTTTAACTGGTGACACCAATTACATAGGTTTAATATGATGATATCCATAAAATGTGTCATCTTCTGGCCTTTTCCTTTCGCCATTCTAGCCTACAGGGGTTGGCGTACGAGGGGCGTCAACGGTTGTAGAAACGGATTCGGTCGAAAACGGAATCGACTCTGTCGTCGCTGTCGTTTTCGGGCACTGGCACAGCGGGCGGTACGCGTGACAATTACCGGGACCGGGAAAAATCAGACAGCATTACACGACGAGGCGCAGCAGACTGCGGCCGAGGTGAAAACACATCATAAACAGATTGCCTTCACACACTGGCCAATCTCGGGCCACGGTCGGTGAAGATCGCTGTGCGCTCGCCAACCTTGGAATCGGTTTTCCAGGGCTCTTTTTTCCAATTTCATGGATGTTTATGGTTATTTGCTTCGTTTTCGGTTAGCTCGTTGCTGGTTGCACATCATTGTCCAACTGCGTAACGCGAGACCCGCTTCGAGGGTAGGCGCTTCGATGTTCAACTGTCAAATGTTGTTGGCAAATAAGAGCGAAAATGTTGTTGGCATTCTAGTGAATTATTGGCTTAAGGTCACCTGCTGAGAAATTTCATGTTCCGTCACTTCCTTTCCACATGTGGACGCTAGTCTCATTTATCATCCTGGTATTAGTTGTGCCTGTCCTGCCGCATAGATCATAGAAGGGAAAAGTGTTTTGAAAGACGTAGAAAAAGGGACTTAAATCATACACACACATTAGTTTGAACAACAACAGTAGCACAGTAAACTGTAGGGTGATTATGGTTGTTCGTATCGGTAGCTACAAATCAACAGTCAAAACATGGAAGTAAAATGTGGGAATAGTGTTAAAGTGTTTAAGGTATCAATTGTTTTTGAAGTCCATCTTTTATTGGTCAGAAATTTATTTGATTATGTTGTTTAATATCGATTTCAACAAAATTCTGGACTAGCTTAAATGGAGTAGTTTATGATGAAGACTTTACACATAACATTGGTGGGATCTGACTATACTAACGCTATATTGTAACTTGTAATGTGGATCATTTCACGAGGGTTTCAACTCCTAGACGACAAAATACGTCAATGTTATGTGTAAAGTCTTCAATATAAACTACTCCATGATCGGATTTGGTATGTCCCAGTCCGCGTTTCGCGAGCGTCTTTGAATGCGTCCTTCTTATTTTAGTTCGTTTTGTAAGGTGCTGTTATTGTTAACCTCCTTAGTATTTATTGTTCTTCAATGAGTGATATTTTTATGAAGATGAAATCAAAAATTTATGAAATACTTAATATATTAAAACTATTGACGAAGAATTACAGAGAATAGAGTTGCTGTAATATTTAATGCTAAAGCATGTTTAAGAGGGTTTTTAAAAGCTTGTTCAGCATATTCGTGCTTAAATCTTTGTGTAACATTCATACAATAGTATATGGAACAGACTGATTTAAACAACAATCTACAAACTCATCGTTAGCGTAAATTCGATCGGCCACGGTTGCTTGCCTTGTCACTTCGAGCTCACTTCCAAATGTTGAATCAATGCTCAAGTGGCATCGCCACATAAATCTGGATAAACTCACCAAAGTTAGTTTGGCTTGTAACGACAGCATAAGGTTTGACAAAACCACAAAAAAAGAAGTTAATTCCAAACTTAAAGGTGAGACATTCGGCGCGAGCTGCCTGATATTTTAGCAATGCTAACGAAGTGGATCATAAATTGATTAACTTTTTTAACGTCGTCCTCCATCACCGCCCTGCAACAACGTCAAGCATCGTTTTATCGGATGCGTGCTTATGGGCCGTGCGTTTCCGAGCAGGATTTCATGTGCATGTAAGCGTGCGTTCAACATAGCGAATTGGCGGTCGCTGCTGCTGGTTGTGCTGCGCACCGTTGCCATGCTCACGGTTGCGGCTGCTGATGAAGGCATCATGATTCAGGATTATTGACTGTAAATAATAAACTTTATGAATATCATCATTTCCATTTACCCGACACAGCTGAAAGCGTTTATGATGCAGAGATTACTATAAATTTCCACCGACACAAACCGACCGACCGACCGACCGACCGACCAACCGACCAACCGACCAACCGACCGAACCGTCTGGGCCTAGGCACCAACAGCATCGCCGACTAATACCGACAAACTGTGCGATGTTCCGGTTCCATCCCTCCATCGCCATGCACCGCTTTCCTGCTGGTGGCGTGGGGCTAGGGAGACCGTCGCTTGCACGGCATGGTGTTCCTCACGCTGGTTTTATCCCGTGCCTGTCGTGTAGTGGCTTATAACGTTTTTCGATGTCACAACACGGCACAGGGACACACGGCGGCAGCACACCGGCCGGAAACGGCACCAGCAGCGGGCAGAGTTTTCGGGGTGGTGAATATGAGAAAGCTGATTTTAATGGATAAGCAAATTAAGGAAATGCCGGATCGTAAATCATTTCTCATCGAGCAATTTATTAAGTGCCCATTTAGCGGAAAGCTAAACTTCATGTTGCGCAAATTCGATGGAAAGTGGTTGAAAACGGGACGCGGAAGGTGCTAAAGTAGATCATCTGTTTGCGTATTTTTTTTTTTGCCGAAGGATTAACGTGGTAAATGCACAATGTAAAACAATGCCAAGTTTGTTTTGTTTGTGAAGATGGTGTTCATATGCATTAAGTTTTTCATTTTCAATTTGGTGCCTATCAAATGTTGTAGAGTATTTATTTGCTTCCTAAGCACTGGATTTTATTTAAGTTTTATTGATACCATCATTTTAAGTATTATTTGCCGATATTTTACAGTGAGCATAAGCAAATAAATAACTTTTCCATCCGAACAGATGTAGCTGAAATTGTATGAAATTGTATTTTATTTGCCAACCCGTTATAAAACTGTGCATCATTTATGTACATTTTACTGCTTGTTGTATGTTTGCAACCAAAATCAAACAAGTGTAGTAGTACTAATGATGAAGAAGCTGAGCCGAACCAAGCGCTGTGGTCATGATGAAGGATAACGTTACCAGTATCATTCGTTCGCAAGTTTATGGGTGCCTTCCCTGCACCTTGGCAACATAGTTAGGCAACACAATTTATAGATTAGACATCGAAAGAAGCTCGGTCGTGCTGTTCCCGATAACCCGAACCCTCCCGATGATTTCGATTGTAAAACGTCATCCGTTATGCTGATTTACCCATTATTTCCTCAGACGCACAACAGCAAGATAAAGACACCATGTCGAGCGACACGACATCCCCGAGTGAAATCAATTTAATTAGTCAGCAAACTCCATGGGACATTTGCAAAACAACGGCAAGCGGCCAAATATTACCCAAAAATGTGTGGCGAGCACCATTCCAGTGCATGTCTGACGCTCGTTGAGAATAATAATTTGTGTAATTGGATACCTATGCCTGTGCGACCGGGCCGGTGAGTCTATCGGGGGCCACTATATCGACGATGTTGTGGGTTATAGATTTCAATCGGCAATATTGAATTATGGTCTGATTTCTATCAATCCCATCGTGCCGGTACGATGCACGGGATCCGTCCGATGGATCGATGATTATATTTCTTGGGTTTGTGGTTAAACTTGTAGTGCACGAATATGTGTGTGTGCGTGTGTGCATCTTACTCCATTCGGATGCTTTTGCATCGACACAACTGGTTTTGCGTTTGTCAGAAACTGATACTGAACTCGTGACGGTAAGTGGCAGTGCAGTAGGAGCGTAAATCAAACATCATGTGCTCATCAGCGCACAGGGAAATAGAATATCGCCTGCCATTAGAGGATAGCTGTTAACTTTATGAACGATTTATGGTAATGAAGCATTAATTTACAGTCATTTGCTCGATCGCTGCCGTCGATATAGAGCTGAGTGAGTGAGGGTATATATGACAGCTAGTGGACTGGTTTAATCGTGCCAGGATACAACCACACTATTACAAAGCAACTGTACACTAACCTTGAGCACAGAATTATAAACGCTCCCCTTTTTGAGATAACACATATCAGCGCTACATACTACATACACAAAAACTGAACAATGAAAACAATGTAATGTGATGTTTGATGATAGGATCGGTGGTTGTACTGACAGCATTTCGTAAACCATTACGCCACACATAACCTTTTGCTTATTTATCCATATTTTAGCCACCAAGTACACGCACCTTTCGGAATAAGGTCAACTATCCTTCAGGCTGTTTCCTGTCGATTTGAACGACTGTCGATGGGCGAGAGAAGAAAAGAGGCTAAATAGTAGTGTAGTGTTGCTTTAGAGCTGTTCCGAAAACAAAAAGGCACCCTCGACCGCCCATCTTGTCGTGCATCAGCAACAGTAAAGCAAATGGGGCAACTTATTTTGAGCAGCTTGATGGGTTGTGTGCTTGATTTGTAGATCTTTTCAAGATTGTTTTCATTTTTTTTTTTCGCGCGCGCGCGTTCTCTGTCTCTTTCTGCTGTTTACTCCATACCTACAATATGGCTGTCCATTTCGAGCATGCCTTAACCTTTCCGACCGGACAATGATGATGACGGGGGCACGGTCTCCGCCCCAGTCGTCCTGCGCACTCTCGCACTCGCAGTTTGCGTTTTTAAACTCATGGTCGCTGCGCCAACACCTTTGCCGCCGACCGGTACCGCCCGGAGATTGAGTATCATACCATTTACACGAGGTCGCACCGGAGCACCAGAGTGATTTATCACAACGAATAGGTGTGCAATCAATCATGCTCAAAGCAATATTTCATAAGTATAATAAATGACTGAAAGCCCCTTTGTTAGCGATCATACTTTATTAGCGAGCATTAATAATATCTAAATTAATGAAACGCAGGCTGTCAAACTGTTATTGCTGCCCGCCGTCCCGTCCGTGGCGTTCGGAGCGGGTGCCATGGTTGTTGGCTGGATGGTTTATTACAGTCGGGGTTGATGCGTGTTTGTGTGTTGGTGATCTGTTCGATGTGCCGAGGCGATGTGTTTTTCCTTTGATTATGACGAGTGATGAGCGCTATCTGTGTGTACGTGTGTGTGTGCGCGCTAGGTACGATGGGGGTTAGTGGGAGGTGTACGATTAATGGTGGAAACGTCAGTTGGAAAAGAGTGCAGAAAAGGTAGCACAATCCGCCCCAGAAAGCGGCTTGGTTGCGGTAGGAGGAGGAAATGAAAAATGAAGCCCTCGCTGATGGGGCAAACGGTTGGCTGGTGATGGAGTGAGTTCACTGAGTAAAAAATGTAATCCAGCTAGAGAGGTGATGGATGGAAATGCGAGAGAGAGATAAAGAAACAGAGAGAGAGACAGAGAGAGAGAGTTAGAAAGGCCAACAGATCTCACACATTAAACGATTGGCAAGGAATATGGCAAAGGAAAGCCATTGAAGGATATTACGAGAAACAATGAAACGAAACTCGAAAAGCCGTGCAATAAACAAAGTCAAACAAAAGCCCCAACTAATCAAGAGCCAGTTAAACATTTACGCACTCAAGCGCCCTGTCCGAGCTACTGAGACATCGAACGCACTCGTGGCGAAGTGAATGGCGATCGGTGAACGATAGTGACGCGTTGTGACGGGTGGTTAGGACGCCAGACATGAAGGACAATCGATTGGCGAACAATGTACCGGGGGGTGGCTTTAGTCTAATGCTCTTCACAATTCGTGACTTGAAAG
>KZ061655.1:303098-305598 GCA_002091835.1 Anopheles maculatus
ACTGACTATCCAGCTACGGGTAAAATTTAGTCACAGAAAGCTAACAATAAGCTGGCAGGCCAAGACCTCACGAGGTTGTAGTGCCAAGGAAGAAGAAGAAGAAGGACAAGCGTCTGAACAAACATAGAAGGATACATTCTTTCTCGCTAAAAGGTGAAAAAGATGAAATTGGTGAAGTTGCTTGCTTTGGGAACTCTCGAAAACCGTTGTGCCAGTATTGACTGGCAGTGTTTAATTGTCATAAGCACTGCTTTCAGCTGGCGATGTACTATTTAGATACGATTAATCATACGCAGAAGAATTTACCAATGCTTCGCCACACCAAGGTTAATTTTCCAAATGTTTAGGTAATGGATAATCTGGTAAAGGGAGATTGATCCTTTTGCCTTCAATATATTGACCGAATGCGTTTTCATAATTTGCTGGTAATTTTTGGTCTTTATTCGTTTGAAATTTCCACTTAATTTATTGTTTTTCCTGTTTTTTTTTATTTATTGTCCTACAGTTATGAACTGTGAAAAGCGACAATAAAATAGCATTTGTAATGATATTTCCTCAGGCAATCTTAACCATACTGTGAGAACAAATTACGTTTTACGTTTTGAAAAATGTGCTTTCTTTGTATCCGACAAAATGTGTTGTGCGTTCGATTGTTCGATTGTTCGTTTGTAACTCTAAATTTTATTACATCAATTACGTTTCAGTTCGGTCTTCGTTCGTGTTCAACCTTCGTCTTTTCTAATTTATACTACCTAGTTCATGACTTAGCAATAATTACTATAGGGGTGATCGCGTAATTTAAATATGTTTCGCCAAGTTCCCAACACATACCCTTACATGCGTTAATGGCAGTCCTGATAGTCTTAATATTGGTTGACAAAGATTACTTGGTCTTAAAGCACAAAAACATATGCGCTCAATATTAGTAAGAAAAGATAAGTTGATTTTAGGAGAAAAAGGTTTTAAATGGTTTAAATGGTTAACAGCACTTTACGGTTTGTACTTCATTTGACATACATTTTAGGCTTCAGGATCATTCTTCCCGCCCTCGTTAAAATGTTTTAAAAATTATGAAAATTGTAAAAACTGTTCAATAACACTGATCATCCTCTCGAATGATAAGTTTGCGAGAAATAATGCAATGGTAATGGTACATTGAAAACATTGATTTGCCGATACAACGAATGAACTTGAACGGTACCAAAAATGTTTTTTGCGTATTCGCAAACGAGAAACACTTTTCGTGTCATGCTACGGTGAACACCAATTCACGTGTGTAGTTCGCATACAGTTCCGTCCGTCTCATTGATTGATCACAAGCCCCGATACGCGTTGTACCTAATAACTTCGATTTCGCAACGACCGTGACGGAACATCGGTTTGATACTGTCAAATTGAATCCAATTCGACAGATTGTTCTACGTATGTTTCGTGCGTCGATAACATCAGCCGGAGCACTTGCAGGCGGCACTCTCTACTTCCACCGCGCACTTGATTGGCCGTGCTGAAGCTGATTGACGATCAATCATCAGCGCACCTTATCAGGCGCGCGCAAGGTTTGCCCGTGTACGTACAAATCTTATTGGAGTTGCATTCGGGTTGGGCTTCAAATCCACGGCACTACGCGTACACTACCACCCGGTCGAATGACGAAATCGGTTCGAGCATTGATGAATGAGTTCGATTCTGTTGTTGTTTTGACTGTGCTGAGTATAGTCCTCTAGTCGACTGAGGCTGGTGCCAGTGGGAGACAGTGGAATGTTGCATTTAGCCGATGACGGTGACAAATGATGGATGCTGCCATTGTTGTTTTCACCATCAATACAAGTAAACACAATGCGTAGGGCTGAAAACAACGACTTGGACAACTCATACCTGTCGGTTCGTTCGTGTTGGTCTCCCTTTCGAACGCCACGCATACCTGTTCCTGTTCTGATGAGCCTGTTTATCCCAGTTGACGGTTCCGCTCCTCTGATTTCGTTACACATGAAAAGCTCTAAAGAACATAGACTTGCAGAGTGTGTATGTGGTTTTTTTGTTGTTGTTGTTATTAAGCTCACCGGCTCACCTATTTGGGTTTCGGTAAAAAGTCAGCCACTTGAAAATATTATTCATAAGATGAAGGTTTACGACAAAGGGCAATTAAAATGAAATTGTTCAAAAGGCAAACAGTTGGGGCAGTTGGGAAAAGTGCGCGTGAATCGCTGATCGTGTATGATTATGCGGCCGCCACGCTGCACGGGCTGCCATCATCTCGGCGCTCTTCGTGCAGCAAAGTGCTCGAGGCACATTAGCCGGCAGTACTTGAGAATATTAATGCAATCGGTCGGTTTCAAAGCGGGCAGCAGCGTGCAGCAGGAACGTGTGTTCTCGGTGCTCGGTGTTCGTGCCTTGTCTACACAGCATTTGGTGGCAACGGCAAGCAGTAAACAGCGTAAAACGCAAACGCTAAACTAGATGATCATAATTAATTTCCATTTACATGAGCATTTGGGGTTTC